>CM040481.1:14858102-14870602 GCA_022758105.1 Pangasianodon gigas | reverse complement strand
AGACAGACAGAATGAGAATAGACCAAGAGAATGAGAAAAGATAGAGGGTGAGAGAAAGAAAAAGAAATGAGGGGTAGAAAGAGAGGAAGAAGGGTGACGATAGAGGGAGAAGGAAAAATAAAGCAGATGAGAGACACAGTGAGGGAAAAGAAACAGAGAGGGCAGAGGAATAGAAATTGAAATGAACAGATGAAGGAAAAAGGAGAGAAGAGAGAGAAAGAGAGAAGTGAGGGAGAATGAAAAAGGTACATTTCAAAAAAGAGAGGGAGGGAAAGGAAGAGAAAAATAAATAATGAGAGACTGAGAAAGTGAAGGAAAGACACCAAGAAAGAAAGAAAGAAAGAATTATGAGACAGTCTGTGTGCATTAGCTTCAGGAAGATAAATAAATAGAAAATGAGAAACTGGAAGCAAGCGAGGAAGAGAGAGGAAAAGATGAAGAGAAATAAGGAGAGATAATAAAGGAAATAAAGTGAGAAAGAGAGAGAGAGAGAGAGAGAGAGAGAGAGACCACATGAGAAGGACAGAGTGAGAAAGAGCATAACGAGTGCAGCAGGAACTGTGAGAACGTTTCTGAATCGTAGTGTAAACTTTCACTAATGCCGACCTGCAGAAACACGAAAACACACTGGAGGCTGTTGAGGCGCGTCCCAAATCACCAGCGCTGAGTAGAACAGGAACATTCGGAGCTTTGTTTGGGACATCAGACCATAACGTGAAGAGCATTACGTTTTTAACCTGATGTTTGTGTTGATATTGGCATTTAAACTCCGATCTGCTGCACAGCTGATAAACACTTTGGAGGTCAGTAAATCAAATTACAAAGTAATCAAAGTCCTGATTATGTCAAAGTTCAGAGGTCACTACGATGACTCTGTTTTGCCACTTTACCATCAACGTGGTGGTGGAGCTTTGGGGAATTGGCAAATATTTCTGTTGTACCATCACACCATCGGATGTGGGACTTTCCTAATGTTTTCCTAATGTTTCTAATATGGATTCCTACCATAAGCTCTATTTTCAAAACACACACAGCACAAAGACATTATCCTTCATCAGTACATCTTCACCAGGTAGATCTGGAGTCTATCCTGGGAACACTAGGAGTAAGGTAGCAATAAAACCTGAATGGGAAACTAGTAACCTGCACACACTCGTTCACAACTAGCACTAGCCAACTAGCCACTTCACTTTCTTGGCATGTTTTTGGGAAGTGGGATGAAACTGGAGAACCCAGAGGAAACTCACAAATACACAGGGAGAAGATGTGAAACTCCACACGGACAGCAGCCTGAGCTCAGGATCAAACCGGGAACGCTGGAGCTGTGAGGCAACAACTCTACCCCCTACTCCACCCCCAAAACCTTGATGGCACTGATTCCAAGTACCACAGTAGACACATTTTGGTGTGAGATATTTTGCAGTGGACCAGCACGGTATGGTTCTGAATCCTGGTATTTTTCACTGCTTGCAGTTGATTGGCCGGGGCACCAGCACCAGCACCAGGTGGAAAAGAAATATAAGGTTAGGCAATTAGGCAAAAAAAATTAAAAAATGAAGCACTTACCTGGTCCACATCTCCATCTCTGGAAGTCTCTTTCACTACCACTTCGTCTTTGTGGCTGCCTCTCTCATCTCTCATAGTTTCGGTGACCTTTGAACTTGCAGTCTGTACATGGCAACCATTTGGGACAACCTTTGACCCTGGGAACTCTGGTGGTTGCTTTTTGACCATCGGTGGCCATGTAGATTTGCTGTCAGAGTCTGAAATTGTTATGGGCGTGGTCGCTCTTGCCTGACTAGAGGATGCACGGTTCTTCTTGACTCCATCGTCACCTTGCTCTCTCCTATTGACTGCTCTGCTTCTAGTGGTCAGGGAATTTTTCTCGCAGCCTGCAGCTGATTGGATGTGATCAGTATTCGCTGGTCTTGGAGCAGAAGTGGCCCTCGAGATGACTTTAGGTTTGACGTCCTTCAAGTTAGGTCTAGAAAACCGTTTTAGCTCCACTTTGGTGTATTTGATTTTAGGGGTTTCCATGGGAGATGAGGTGTGAGATAGATCTGGAGGATCATTGTTATTTTGTGAGATGTTTCTTTTATGAAAACATGGAGGATCTTTGATGTCCTGGATGGGTGTAGATGGAGGAGCACCTTGGGAAACTGAAGGTGACATTGTCTGATTGAGGATTAATTCTGCAGGTGGTGGAGATGGAGATTTCTCAGTGGGAAGGTCAACGGTTGTCTGCACAGCCTCCTGGTGGATCTTGCTCACAAGATCCACATTGGGATCCACACTGGACCTCTTGGCTGAGGTCTGGACCTGGTTCTCCTCATTAAGAAGCTCCATTGACTCCTGAAGAATCTCCTGACTCGCAGAGCCCACATCCAGACTCTTGTCTGAGCACTGCATCTGCTCCTGCTTCTTGTAGAGCTCCACTGACTCCTGAAGAATCTCCTGACTCGCAGAGCCCACATCCAGACTCTTGTCTGAGCACTGCATCTGCTCCTGCTTCTTGTAGAGCTCCACTGACTCCTGAAGAATCTCCTGACTCGCAGAGCCCACATCCAGACTCCTGTCTGAGCACTGCATCTGCTCCTGCTTCTTGTGGAGCTCTACTGACTCCTGAGGAGCTTTGTGGTCAAGCTCACTTCCAAGGTCCACATCAGTCCCTTTGGTAGATCTCTGCATCTTGCTTTTGTCACTGTAAACCACCTGAGAAGCCTCCTGGTGGAGCTCACTCACAAGGTCCACACTGGGCCTCACGGTTGAGCTGAACATATGGCCCTCCTCATTGGGATGATCCACTGAATCCTGAAAAGTCTCCTGATGGAGCTCAATCACAGGACCCAGACTGGGCCTCTTGTTTGAGCTGCACATCTGGACTTCCTCATACTCACTTTGTTTCCTCATTACTCCATCAGCAGACCTCAGAGACAGAAAAGAATCTTCTTCTTCTTCATCCTCACCCTCTTCATCCACAGAAGAGAACAGCTGTGCCTCTGTAGCTGAAGAGTCACCTGAGTCTCGTCTTCCTTGTTCTCCATCAACACCAGCATCGCTGAAGACATTGTCACTCTTATGATCTCGATTTTGAATTATTGTGACGTTATCTTGGTCATCACATTCGGCATGCCAGCCTTCTTCATTGGCATCTAAGTAAACAGAAACCGAGTTGTCGTTGTCATCGGGTCTGCAATCTGGGCTCTGGATCCCTGAGTCATCTTCGCTGATGGCTGCTTTCCTTCCCATCATCCCCTCTGGCAATTCCACGTCCAGGCTACTAAGACTGTACGTGGAGTCCGGTGATGATGATGATAATGATGCTGATGATGCTGATGATGCTGATGAGGATTTGAGGAAATCATTGTTGTTCTGTAACTGTAGACACATGCTTTGGTGGACCCCATCCTGGGGCTTCATGGTTAGAGCAGATGGAGGAAGCTCACTCATGTTTCCAATCAAACACAACAATACCAGTCAGCTAGCATTGCCACATGTCCAATAGTCCCTCTGGTCACAGCACGCTCAGATAAAACCCACTTTGGGGGCGATTCTGAAGATCGTAGCATTCTGGCATTCGTTGGAAGTCCATCGTGTCACTTCCGGTCCTTAACAAGGAACCTAAAAAAAAGATAAAGAAAACTGTTTATTAACACCAAACATATTAAAGACCAGACAGAATCTTCTCATGTTCCTTATATTTAGACATTATTAACAAGGATTTATGCTAGCTTCATTTGCAATAAGACTCATCACATGTTCCTGGTCTAAAAGGTGCAGATGAAAGTAATTATAGGTGGAGCTTAGGCAGCCATTTTGATAAGTTTGATATCCGACAGCCAAAATAATTAAATTACCTACTGAGCCCAAAGAATCAATAAAGGTTACTAAAAGAATCAAATCACCAACGTGAGCCAAAAGAATTAAGTCACTCAAGTGAGTGCAGAGAATCGAATCACTGATGTGAGCCACAACAATCAAATAATTAATGCAAGCCAAAAGAACTGAATTACTAAAGAGAGTCAAAAGAATCATTAATGTAACAAATCACTAATCACTAATGCAAGCTAAAAGAATCAAATAATTTACGTGAGCCAAAGAAAAATCAAGTCATTAGTGAGCCAAGAGAATCGAATCACTAGTGTGAGCCTAAAGAATCAAACCAAAAATAAAGTAATGTAAGCTAGAAAAATCTAATTACGAATGTGAGGCAAAAGAATCGGATCACTGTGAAGTTAAGAATCGTGTCACTAAAGTGAGCCAAAATAATCGAATCATTAAAGTGAGCTGAAAGAATTGAATTACTTTGGGCCTAAAGAATCAAATCAGTAATATGAGCCAAAATAATCAAATCATCAAAGTTAAAACTGTGTGTGTGTGTGTGTGTGTGTGTGTGTGTGTGTGTGTGTGTGTGTGTGTGTGTGTACTGCTGCCCTCTACTGGTCTAGCTCAAATACTCAATAGTCATATCTTCCTTAGCCTAAATGTAGATGAATGTTCTCAATAAACATTCAAGTCAAATAACCTCCTCATACACACCCGGTGAAGGCCACGCCTTTAACCACACCTGTCCATCAAACCGCTCCAGCTAATGTGGGTCAGAACGGAGCTATTAAAAGGAGCGCCAGGTTTATTTTAATAATCAGGGCAGAATTTCTCTGTCTCGTGCCTGATACAGAGCTCACAGGAAATATTGGCCTTGTGTTTGATGATGCCTTCACAGGCTCCTTTTCAAACAAAGCATTAAACCCAAAGAGAAAGACAGAAGGAGATAATCGCTTAATCATTCCTCGATAAAGGTCAACAATGAGGAGGACAAATATGTCTAAATATTTTAATAGTCTCTGCTGCGTGTTGATGCCAAACGTCAAAACTGTGCAGCAGTGATTTAAACACTACTGAATGTTTGGCACTGTGAGAAGCTAAAAACAACTTAACGTCCTGAAAGCAGAAAACGGAGACACGTATAACAAATTTCATCACAGCAGATCACAGCGTTCTAATACGTATATCATTTCCATAGTAACAGATCATTCACGTCCACAGGGACGTGTGTGTTGGTGTAAAAAAAAAAAAGTGTGTAATCATTGATATGGTAAACATTTTCTGTAAGGAGATGTTTATGGAACATTGATGGAAGGAGTCTCCAGCGTCAGCGCTTTGTAACAGTCAAAGGTAAAGCTGTAACTTTAAGATTTCTGACATCTTCAGGACAGAGGAGTTTACGTTTTATTGTTTCGTGACATATTAACTTCAAAAGAGAGAGAAGAGAGAGAGGCTGGTGAGGGAATCACTTAAGCTGCAAATGAGAGTAATTATAAGTTTGATAGCCAAGATACAAATGAAAAGAATCACTTACTGAACCAAAAGAATCAAATCACTGATGTAAGAACTCACTAATATACTCGCTGATATAAGATCAGAATCAAATACTAAGATGAGCCAAAAGTATTCAATCAAAAGAATCGAGCCAAAAGTACTGAATGATTAATGACTAAAAAAATCAATTCACTTATGTGAGCCAAAAAATTAAGTCATTAGTGAACCAAAAGAATCGAATCACTAGTGTGAGCCTAAAGAATCAAATCAAATAGATGAGCCAAAAGAATCAAATTACTAATGTGAAGCTAAAGAGTCATGTCATTAAAGTGAGCCAAAAGAATCAAATCACTAACTTAAAGTCACAGCTTTACCTCTGACTGTTATGCACTGACACTGGAGACTCCTTCCACAAATGTTGAATAAATGTCTCCTTACAGTTTGAATCACTCTGAGTCAAAAGAATCAAATTACTGATATAATCACTAATGTAAGATCAGAATCAAATACTAATGTGAGTCAAAAGAATCCACTTCGCGTCAGGCTGCATCACACCACCCTGTTGTTGATTATTTTCCTACAACGTAATTTTTTTATTCCTTACATAACATATTCTTTCCCAGCACACATTTTACATAATATATCTAAGTTACTGTATATAAGATTTTAGATAATAAAACATTATATATGTATACTGCAGTATAAATAATATAATTCAATTCAATTCAATTTTATTTGTATAGCGCTTTTAACAATGGACATTGTCACAAAGCAGCTTTACAGAAATAAATGGATTCAAAAAAATATATTGTAAATATGTGAGTTTATCCCTAATGAGTGAGCCAGAGGCGATGGTGGTGAGGAAAAACTCCCTGAGACAATATGAGGAAGAAACCTTGAGAGAAACCAGACTCAAAAGGGAACCCATCCTCATCTGGGTGCAAAGGATAGTGCGATTATAAATAAACAAAAGTGAAGTGATGAACTTGCGCACGTCAGCGTTTGTCTTCTCTCAGGACACAGTTCATATTTCAGGTGCAGTCGCTGCTCTTTAATCCGATCAATGAGTTTCCCAGAAAAGGGATAAAGATACGTGCATGCACAAGGTCAGGAAAACGAATACCTTCTACTCAGATTGTATTTCTTTCTTCACTAATATAACTGTGTTTTAACTGGCTGAAAGCAGTAGTGATGATTCATAACATATAGATGAGTGTACTTCTAAATTATGTATTATTATTGTTAATTTAATTGCATTATTTTAAGAATTAACCGAGTCACATCATTGTGACAATGAGTTCACATCATTGGTTTGCGAACACTTGAAAGTATTTCTGTACTCTCTATATTAGCAGCTTTTCTTTAGGTTTTAATTATTTTTTAACTCTGCAATAAAGTCATGTTTCTTCTCCAGTATTTTTATTTTAATTCTGTGTAATGCACTTTGGATCCTGGGTGTGATACACAAAACGGGGGATGTTTTTTCTTCCTCTCTTCTTGAGAAGATTGTGGAAAAACTGATGTGTTCGGGCTGTACACATTTGCAACAGCAGTGATTAGTTTTTAATTTTTAATCATTTCATTCCAAAGAGCTGCTATAAAGGACATAAAGTTAATACTCCCTAAAACTATCCAAGCCACTTGCCTCTGTAATACAACACATCCTGAACACTAACCGAAACATTACACAACCCTCCCTAATTTTCCGCTAGACGTCAGATTTTCTTTCTCTTTATCAGTGCAATGCTTCCTTCTCTCTCTCCCTCACTTCCTCCCTTATATCTTCAGGGTCTTGAGGGATTCTTGCATAACAACCATCCCAGAGTATGGAAAAGTAATGGAGTAGTAATGCCACTCACAAAGCAACAAAGCAAACGCAGAGCTTCAAGCCTCAGGCTGATTTTATCTCTCACCATTTATCGTATAAACCCAGGACTGAAGTGCACTTGGTGTCCCGTGAGGACTGAAGTGCACTTGGTGTCCCAGGATGGTGAGCTTGTTTACTTGAGCTATGCACATGAAGATCAGCAGAAACTCAGATCAGCACACGGAGCATGAATGCGGTGAACTAAACACAGTCAGCTTCTGATTACTGATTAAACGCGTAGCTGCGGTGTCGGCAGCGATAACGAGGCTTGAGCAGAACGTAGCGTTACTGATTAAATAATAGCATAGTAAATACATACCAGGCTGCAAACTAGGCTAGGCTCATTCATTCCCTTATTCATTTATTTAATATGTTTAATTTGGGCAGAGAAGGTATGCTGAAGGTTGTTTTTTTTTGTCATGACTGGAAATGAAAAAAAAAATTGTTCTGGTCAATAAACTGAGAAATAGAAATGTAATTTCATCCTAAATCCATTTTTTATTCCACCAGAAGTTATTCATTTTCAGTGGAGAGCTGCACTGACGATGTTTCAGCCAGCCTTTGAACTTGAACATTGAACTTCATAAATTAAACTCTGTACATATAGCTATAGATGTCAAACATCAAAAAAGCTGCACACTGTAAATAAAAATAAATATTTGTGCTTTTTTATAGCTACCTGGACATGGTAGGAGTGCCATTTCTTTTGGAAGTATGCCATTTTATCCTTTTTTATGTGCAATATTGTTTAAATGATTATTATTCTCTATATTTTTTATGTATTTTTAATTCAATCGCATCAAATTCACAAATCTGCTGTCTGGTCTCTTTGATAGCTGTGACCCTGATGATATTAACTCAAACTGTTTTTAGAGATTTAAAAAAAACTAGTTTTGTAATAAAATATATAATCATTTTAATAGCCATAAACTCTATGATTGACTTTTGGTGCTTGGCACCCCGTCATTGCTGCTCAGTGATGTGTAAAGTAATCTTCTAACGTTTCAGAAGTCACAGATTGTTAATTGCTAAAGATCTACAGCTTAGCAGTGTGTGTGTGTGTGTGTGTGTGTGTGTGTGTGTGTGTGTGTGTTGGATTTGAAACAAGTGCATATTTTAACATTGAGCTCATTACAGCCGAGCGGCTAAGCAGAGAGTGGAATCTACAGGCACAAGAATTCTTAGCCTGAGGGCATTAAACCACACACACACACACACACACACACACCAGTATAAAAAAAAACACCAGGCGTTCGTGAGCTTGTAGTCTTAGCATACCTAGCTAAGTAAAGCAGTGGTTGGACCGCAAATAAAATTTGCCTTCCAAAGACTTTGATTCATTTGAATGGGAAAGGACACGCTGCTGTTAAGAATCAAAGCAGCTAGCTAGCTAACACGACCACCATCTTCCTTTCAAAATTAAATCGATATCAATACAAGACGGCCCAAAAAACAGTGAGGCGAACATTCTGCGCGATCACGGCTTAAAATGAGCTAGTGCTATATTTATCATGTTAGCTAGCTAAACAACCAAGTCAGTTAAAAAAAAAAAAGCTAACCCTGCTAATAAAAAAACAAACAAACCCTGAGACAATTAGTAATGAGTAATAATCAATTAGTACGCTACTGAGACAATGCTAAGTGTCTCGCTTTACTGGATCAAAAATAATTTCTGTTTCTTAAATCAAAACTAAATTTAAACTCATAGAACTGCAAGGAGCAATGAGAGGGGCCCAAGCACCAAAGGTGAGTCTTTGAGTTTGTTGGGTATTTATTAACATTTTTAATTTATTAACATTAACCCTCGGATGACAAAAAGAAATATTTCAATAAATCTAAATCTAATAAAGGAATCAAAATATTTTCAGTTTTTATGGAAATCCCAAAGCACTGATGGTAAGTCACTGAGTTTGTTCAGTGTTAATAAAAGTTAACCTTTAGATGACAAATATAAATAATAAATTTATTTATTAAGTAAATTTAAATCTAATATTGATTCTAAAAACCTGATAAAATAAGTAAATATAAAAATTAAAAACCATTATTATAAACAGGGTTGCCAGGTCTGTTGTTTTCTCACAGAATTGTTTTTTTTTTTGTCCTTTTTTGGTCCTTTTTTGCATATTTTAGATTAATTATAAAAATGTTTTGCAAGTCAAACAGATAGTACTTTGTAAATTGGAAATATGTTGTATAAGTCAATGCTAGTCATGATTTGGGAATAATTAAAAGAGAGAGAGAGAGAGAGAGAGAGAGAGAGAGAGAGAGAGAGAGAGAGAGAAAGAGATACGATTACAGTTTTCTAGAGGTTTGTAATGGGTTTTAATTTGTTTCTTGTCATCTGTTCCTACTGGATCCTGATAGATTATTTAATTTTATCATCTAACTATCATCTATTAGATCATTTTTTTCATCTACCCATCATCTGAAAGCAGGCTCTGTTCAGTTCCGGTGGTGTTTAATAGAAGCCAGAAAATCCCTAATGGAATCCTGCAGGAATTTCATGGAAACCGTTAGAGATTTTCCTAATAGTTTGTACTGTTTTGTTGTTGTTGTTGTTGTTGTTGCTGTTGTTTAGCAGGAGCCCTGAGAGATATGATATGATATGATACTCTGAATCATTTTCTCCAAAATCCCATACACACTTTTGAACCAAATGGTTGCCATGGAGACAACCTGCTTAGTCATGTTTAGCTTCAGTCCAGTCACACGGCAATACACCAACACGCAGGCCTCGGAAACACGATGCTAGCCTGTCTCAGTCATTCCTAATTCCTTTATATGCACTCTAACGCTATACATTATTTAAAAGGAAGTACAAAAAAAGCATGAAGTACAAAAAGGTTGCATTTTAAAAATAAATAAATAAATAAACAAACAATTAACATTTTAACAACAACAAGCTAACAAGTGCTATACAGTTTATCTTGCTAAATGATTGCTAATTTGTTAATTAATTTGTTCTGGTTAGACAATATAACATCGAAATATTTGACCGATCGCAATAAAAGCAAGAGATACTGTGTGTTTATAAATGTATTTAAAGACTGTAATTCTCCGGAACAACATTGCGACAGTGGACTTAATATTGTTTGTTTTTCAGTTCGTTTATTTTCGCTAAAATGTGTTAAAATTTAAATTCTAAAATTTAAGGCATGAAATATTTGTTCGCTTGGTATGATCAACAATTAATATGGAGGTTTGTTTGAACTTTCATCGCGACGAAGCTCTACGTAGCTAAGTTATCTAGCTAGCAGTAACTTCCTGTGGTAATGCTAGCTAGATAAAACTTAGCTAGGTAAAACTTTTATTTTTATTGTTAGAGTGTAATGTTTGGAGATTTTAATTTGCGTTCTATACATGTATACTTTAAATATTTTCTGTCCTTTAGACCTTTCATGATTTTCCAGACGTTTTTCAAACTTGTTGAAATTCTTGTTGGTTTTTATGCCGCAAATATGGAGACTAGCTATCATGTGGAAAAGTGCTGGAGAATTCCTTTAATACTTTTTATGTTTAACATTTTAGGAAATGGAAAATTACAGAATCTGGAATGTTCTAAAGACCAAAAGTCGTAGAAATGTGACAGGAAACGATAAAATAAAGTATATAGTTCTGTGGCAAAATGTGAGTCAGCAGTTCTTAGCTTCCTTGGGGGAAATGCGCACATCACAATCACACACACACACACACACACACACACACTAACACACACTCACACACACACATATATACACACACACAGGCTGGCAGTTTGATGCTGTGTCAATGTGCGTAACCCAATCGATCGCTTCGCTAACATCACACAGGAATGGCTCTGATCCAAACACACAACACGCCCCACACCACGCATCTGCGTTACACAACCACACACAGATCAACACACCAACACAATGTGTGAGTTCATCACACACACACTCAAATTTCCTATATATATATATATATATATATATATATATATATATATATATATATATATATATATATATATATATATATATATATATATATAAACAGTTATAAGAAAAATAGCATATTAACACACATCAGCATATAAATGATCAGATTAATGTAATGATGCATTAGCTGCTTATAACCTGCTAATTAGCTATGAACACTGTAATATCAGTAATAATGCTACAAATAATATTCCTAATGCAGTATTGCATATTTAACATATTGGATAAGTTTCTTGTACATCCAACACACACATTAACAACAACATTAACAACAACATCAACAACAACTCACCTAATAGAAAACAGAGAAATCAAATGCTCTTGGGTGGCGAGAATGTCCCCTTAAAACGTCATACACACTCTCACACACACTCACGCACACACACACTCACACACACTCACACACACACATGCCATGGTGCTGTAAGAGAGACATGCCTGTCTAACATTCATCTCTGAGCACGCAGGCTAATACCGAGAACGAGAGCGTGACAAGAGGGAGGGCGAGAGAGCAATACAGAGAGAGAGAAGGAAAGAGAGAGAGAGAAGGAGAGAGAAGGAGAGAGAGAGAAGGAGAGAGAGAGAGAGAGAGCCCTCCCTCCTGGACTTCAGCTTGCAGCCAAGTCGTGCCGCAGTAACACCAACTGACGTGTGTGTGTGCGTGTGTGTGTGTGTGTGTGTGGTGTGTGTGTGTGGTGTGTGTGTCTGAGAGAGAGAGAGAGAGAGAGAGAGAGAGAGAGAGAGAGAGAGAGAGCCAGTGACTCTTTTGAGACAGCCATGGAATGTGTTTTCCCCCTTACCGAGAGCCCTTTGCACCAGCGCACACACACCCACACATACACACACACACACACACACACACACACACAGCCAGTCCTCCAGAAACACACACACACACACCCACACAGCCAGTCCTCCAGAAAAACACACACACACGCACACAGATACACACACACACACAGCCAGTCCTCCAGAAAAACACACACATACACCTCTGTAGAGTTCAAGGTCTTGAAGCTAAGCAGGGAGTGTTGATAAGTTGATAAGCCGCAGTGTTAAGTACACATAGTGAGAGAAAGTGTGTGTGTGTGTGTGTGTGTGTGTGTGTGTGTGTGATAAGGGCCCTATTTGCGTTCCTTTGCTAAGCAGCTAAGGCTCCTTTGAGTGAATACGAGGTGACAAGTGGGATTGCCAGGTCTGTGTGTCTAAACCAGCACGCTGATTAAAACATTAAAACATTAAAAACATGAAGTTGTGTTTAGTAATTATTTTACAAAAGTCTTAAAATTACAAATATTATCATAAATAAAGATGTGAATAAGAGAATAAGATCAATTTGGCTATAGAAAATAGCT
>CM040481.1:14829042-14850265 GCA_022758105.1 Pangasianodon gigas | reverse complement strand
TCTCTCTCTCTCTCTCTCTCTCTCTCTCAGAGCGTTATGGAGAGCTCTTCTGCTTCTCTTACTTGCCCAGCGTGGTTAAAGAGGAGAGAGAGAAGGCCTGGAGTTTCCTGGATCTGCGTGCGGAGTTTAGCCGGATGGGAATTCCCAGCAACCTCTGGCACATCACTCCGGCCAACCACGAGTACAGAGTGAGTACTGAGTAATGTTTACTGAGTACTGAGTGATGTTTACTGAGTACTGAGTAATGATTGCCGAGTACTGAGTAATGTTTACTGAGTACTGAGTGATGTTTACTGAGTACTGAGTAATGTTTACTGAGTACTGAGTGATGTTTACTGAGTACTGAGTAATGTTTACTGAGTACTGAGTGATGTTTACTGAGTACTGAGTGATGTTGCTATTCACCAAAATAAATGACTCATCATTAACCACTTCTTCTTCGTCTTCTTCTTCCTCTTCTTCTTCTTCTTCTTCTTCTTCTGTGTGTGTGTGTGTGTGAGACAGGTGTGTGACACGTACCCCTCGGAGCTGTTCGTGCCGAAGTCAGCCTCTCCCGCCGTTATCGTGGGCAGCGCCAAATTCAGGAGCCGAGGGCGACTTCCTGTTCTCTCCTACTTCCACAGAGACACCGGGGTATGTGCTGTTTCTCCACTCGTCTACTTCATGCTGCCTACGTAGTGCACTTCATAGGGCACAAATCAGTGGCTTTACACCCTACTGTCTCTAATTCCTCATCTCTCCCTCTCTCTCTCTCTCTCTCTCTCCCTCTCTCTTTCTCTCTCTCTCCCTCTCTCTCTCTCTCTCTCTCTCTCTCCCTCTCGCTCTCTTTCTCTCTCTCTCTCTCTCTGCAGGCTGCAGTGTGTCGCAGCAGTCAGCCTCTCTCCGGTTTCAGCACTCGTTCTCCGGAGGATGAACAGATGCTGCAGGCCATCATGAAGTCCAACCCCACCAGCGAGTACATGTACGTGGTGGACACACGGCCGAAGGTGAGGGGTCAAAGGTCAGGCGTCGCATTAGTGTGTAGTGTGTAAAAGCTATATTTATCAGTTTCAGTATATAAGATGTGTGTGTGTGTGTGTGTGTGTGTAGCTGAATGCGATGGCCAATCGGGCGGCTGGAAAAGGCTATGAGAACGAGGACCACTACACGAACATCAGGCTGCAGTTCATCGGCATCGAGAACATCCACGTGATGAGGAGCAGCCAGCAGAAACTCATCGAAGGTGTGTAGTGACATCATCACCGCGCCATGACATCATCAAAACAATCATGTAACGAGTAACGGGGCGGTGTGATGAAGCAGAGTTACTGTTATCACTCAGAATTTCCGGAGTGCTTTATTCCTCTTATACCACAGCAACATGCCAACAACTGCAATTTTTTATTAATTAAAGAACGATATGTTGTACTTTTTATCTGTTTTAAGTTACATTTAACGTTGTGGTTGTGGTGAAACACGTTAGTTCCTGTTCTCACTTACGTTATAGCAGCTGTAAACAGACATTCCCTCAACAGCCTGTCTTTTTTCTCTCTCTTGAAGCTAATAAGACGTCGGCGATCTGAAAACGTAAAACTGTTACAAAGCGCTTGCACTGGAGACTCCTTCCATAAACATTAAATAAACGTCTCCTTACTCTGGAGAAATCTTCACTGCATTAACGATTTTTTAAAATTCTTTTATGTAGTGACTTTACGACGTACAAGTCCCTGTGAATGAGCTGTCGCTATAGAAACGATAACGTATTAGGAGGAGCTGCTGTTATAGAAAATGAATCAACAGCTTCTGTGCTGTGTTGCAGTCGGGGATCTCAGGTCTCCGTCGATGGGCGACTTCCTGTGGGGTCTGGAGAATTCCGGTTGGCTCAAACACATTAAAGCAGTGCTGGATGCCGGAGTCTTTATCGCCAAGGTACACACCAGCTGTGTGTGTGTGTGTGTGTGTGTGTGTAGTGGCTAAGACCCTGCTCTAGTAACACTTCAGAGCTCCATCACAAACATGTACACTAGATAAACAGCCTTAGTTTAACTCTAAACTGGAAGATTTAGACTGGGATTTGTCCAATAAGATTATGAATAAGACTTAAGACTTGAACTGGGATTAAATCTTGTGCATTAATGCAGTTGCACTAAACTGTAAACCTGGTTTAAAGATCATTTAATTTAAGCTGTTATTATTTATTCCTGGTTTTAGTTTTACAGTAAAGTTATAACAGAATAACGTTAATACTTTTGCTCTCTTACGTTAACCTGAGATTAAAATCTCAGAATCGGATTAATGTTCGTCTGAAGTCTGATCTGAAGAGTGAAAACATTCTTCACTGTGAAAAATGAGTTTTTTTCTTTAAAAGGGAAGAAATAATCTCAGATTTAATCAGAGGTGGAGGTTTCACTGCTGCTTTGTGAAGCCATTATTAAAAAGTGAAAGTGCAACACAATGCACATTATACAGATATTTGTAACAGAAGTAATCCTGTGTGTGTGTGTGTGTGTGTGTGTGTGTTCAGGCTGTAGCAGAGGAAGGGGTGAGTGTGTTGGTCCACTGCTCTGATGGATGGGATCGTACGGCTCAGGCCTGCTCCGTGGCCAGTGTGCTCCTAGACCCGTACTACAGAACCATTAAAGGATTTATGGTAATAACACACTAACACAACATGTTATAAACACACTAACGTCTACTACACAACATGTTATAAACACACTAACATCTGCTACACAACACGTTATAAACACACTAACGTGTACTACACAACACATAATAAACTATACACATCACTCTAACAGATATCCTGTAGATTTGTTCTCAGTGGACGTCTGTCTCGCATTTATCTCACTGATGGTCAGTTGTTGAAACAACACTCAAGGAAACAATGTTAATGAAAATGAAGCTCCGCCCACTCTGCGTTGTCATTTCTAGCTCCTCCCACTGGGCGCTTTTTGGATTAGCAAGCATTGTTATTGCGCTCAGTGTTCTAATGCGGGAAAATAATAAACCCAGACGTCTGGTTGTGTCTCTGTAGGTGCTGATAGAGAAAGACTGGGTATCTTTTGGACACAAGTTCTCACACAGGTCTGTACATCGAAACATCTGTATGTTCAAAACATCTGTACATCTAAACATCTGTATATTGAAACATCCGAACGCTGAAATATCTGCACATCTAAACATCTGCACATCTAAACATCTATACATCTAAAAATCTGTACGTCTAAACATCTGCACAACTGAAATCGAAACATCAAGACATCTGTATGTTTAAACATCTGCACACCTAAACATCTGTAGATCTAAAATTCTGTATATCTAAACAACTCTACATCTAAATATCTGTATGTCTAAACATTTGCATATCTAAATATCTGCACAACTGAAATCAAAACATCTAAACATGTGTATATATAAACATCTGCACGTTGAAATGTGTAAATAAGCGTACATTTGAAACATCTGCAAATCTAAACATCTGTACATCTGTAAAAAATTGAAACTTTCTTTCTTTTCCTTTTTATTTTTCTTCCTTTCTTGTCCTTTTTTTCCTTCTTTCTTTAGTGGAACTGATCTATTTTTAAACGTAGAGCACAGGAAGTAGAGACTTTTTCTTTCAAAATGCATTAAATCCAAAAATATTAAGTGAAATAAAATTTTTCTTCACTTAATACTTAAAAAAAAAACTACATATCTCTGTTTGTTGCCATGGTTACCCTGATATAACCCAGTCATAACCCAAGGAGCTTTTATGTTTACTCTACAGGTACGCTCACCTGGACGGAGACCCTAAAGAGGTGTCCCCTGTGATGGACCAGTTCCTGGAGTGTGTGTGGCAGCTGATGGAGCAGTTCCCCTGCGCCTTCGAGTTTAACGAGCGCTTCCTCCTGCAGCTGCACACACACGTCCACTCCTGCCAGTACGGCAACTTCATCGGCAACAGCCAGAGAGAGCGCCGGGACCTGAGGTCAGAGCGTTCATGTGTGAAAATAAATTCCAACGAACTCAGAAGATGAAATATTGACCCGTGTGTGTGTGTGTGTGTGTGTGTGTGTGTGTGTGTAGGATACGAGAGCGGACTCACTCGCTGTGGCCGTGTCTTTGGGAGAACAGATCCGAGTTCATAAATCCTCTGTACAGATCAGACCACAGTCAGACTCAGGGCGTGCTGAGACCCCTGACCACGCCCTACTGCTTCAAGTGAGTGCCTTCTTCTTCTTCAAAAAAAAAAAAAAGAAAGAAAGAAAGAAAGAAAGGAGAGTCATTGGGAAAGAATTTTTTTTTTTTGTCAAATAAGTTTTATTGAAAGACAAAGATTTTGAAGATAGATTTGCAATCTTACATATTTTGTCTCTATTACATGTACAAAGAATACAATCAAAATTAGAAAAGAGAAAAAAACAAAACAAAACAAAAGACAAACAAACAAAGAGCCCACATCACAAACCATCCCTTACAAGACCTATTTACATTAAACTGTAAAGTATGATGAAAAAATATTAAGACATTACATTAATAAATGATGCATTAGTCTGTAGGGTTTCCATCAAGGTAACAGAGAAAAGGGGGCCAGATTTTGTCAAACTGCTCAAATTTGCCCTTCAAACAGTCTTTAATTCGTTCCAAATGTAAAGTAGAAATCATCTCTCCGAGCCATAGCTTACATGGAGGAGCCTCCTTTTTCTTCCAGAACAACAGTAGTAACTTCTTGGCTATAGTCAAACTGTATGCAAGCAGTTTGTGTTGTGCTCCTGATAATGAATGCATACGTTCAGAAAATCCCAGAATGAAAAGTGCCGGAACTGGCTGCAGTTGCACCTTAAAAATCTCTGAAAGCACATCAAAAACTCCTTTCCAATAACTCCAGTATCTTGGAGCAGAAAATAAAACTATGGGACATATCAGCATCTACTGATTCACATTTGTCACAAAGAGGTGGAACATTTTGGAAAATTCTATGTAGCTTCTTTTTTGAATAATGTAGTCTGTGAATGACTTTAAACTGAATAAGGCAATGTCTAGAAGTGATAGAATATTCGTTAATATCCTTTAAACTCATCTGCCACATTTCCTCAGAAATTTCCACTCCTAGTTCTTTCTCCCATTCTTCCTTAAGAAAACTTGTAGAGGGAGGGAAAGAAAATATTTTAACATACTACTGTAACCTTCTTGGGATGCTAAGTAAATACGATCTCTAGCTAACTATTATAAAGAATGTAACTTATCTCTACGCTACTGTGTAGCTAGCTGATAGCATTGAGTTTATAACGTTAGCATTGAGTTCTATAACGATAGCATCGAGTTTAGCTAGTTCTATAACGTTACGCTTAAAAACCATATCCGTTGTTTTAATATTAAATGTTTATCTTACGTGTGACGCCAGATTCTGGAAAGGCATGTACAGTTCTGCGGAAAGGGGCAGGGCCTCGCATCAGTCACCTTCTGATTGGCTGACCGCCGTGAAGGAGGAGTCACAGCAGCTGGAGGAGGAGCTTAACACGCACCAGGAGGTACCACGGGAGACCGACGAAGGACAAGGCATACATACTCGCTGAAACACACTTCTTAGATACACACGGTTACACACTTAGCCACGCCCCCAGGTTGTGATTTACTGTGATTTATTTGCGTCCAATGAAATGCTGCGTATGTCCCGCCCTCATTAACATAAATAAACATAAAGTCTTGTTATTTGGTGGCATTACAGTGTATCTTGAATGCTACTGGAGAACGAACACCTGTGATCCCGCCCCAACCTGGAATCCACTTTATTATAAATTATATTCTATAAATTATATATATATTATTTTAAATCTCATTTAAAAACCTTTGTCTATATTATCCTAACCAGAACCCCATATGTTTGTTATGTAACTGTTTTTTTTGTCCATTTTTTGTTATAGATACCGAGCTGACTATGTGTTTAAATCAAATAAAATGTTTTACAGGTATTATCTAAGGAATAAAACAGTGTGTGCATTGCTGTTATAGTAAAATAATCAACAATAGGGTGGTGTGATTAAGCGGAGTTACTGTTACCGCCCTGAAGTTGATTATTTTCCTGCATCAGCACACCTCCAAGAGTTTTATTCCTCTTAAACAAGAGCAACAGTTATGATCGTTTATAAAAGAACATCATGTTGTACTTTTTATCCAGGAATAGTTACATTTATTGTTGTGAAATGTCGTTGAAACAAGTTCGTTCCTGTTGCCACTTACGTTATAGCAGCTATAAACAGTCGTTCCCTCACCAGCCTCTCTTTATTCTCTCTCTTCAAGTTAATAAGACAAAAAAATCACAGCTTGTTACGCATGTTACCGAGAAACCGCAAAGAAGTGTAAACTCCTCTGTCCTGAAGATGTCGGAAAATTTAAAGTTACAGCTTTACCTCTGACTGTTACAAAGCGCTGACACTGGAGACTCCTTCCAGAAATGTTACAGAAAACTTCACCGTATAAACAATTTTTCTAAAAATCCGTTTAAGTGGAGCATCCGTGTGAATGAGCTGTTACTATAGAAACGATAACGTATTAAAACGAGCGCATTAATGATAAATAAACCTGTGATTTGCAGCTGCACTACTGTCAGAGCTGCTGTTCTAGAAAATTAATCAACACCTTCTGACCAATCAGAACCCAGAATTCACCAGCGCTGTGAGATAAACTGAAATGCCGATGGGGAAATAAATAACGTTTCCTTGCAGCTGCTCGTCCTCTAACTCTGTTCTCTCCCCCGCTGTAGAGACTTGCTCAGCTGGTAGAGAGCAAAACGAGAAAGGTGAAGAAGAACGGAGCGAATGAACATTCGTATCGGATGCTGCTGAAAGAAAACGACATCAGCAACCCTCAGGATTACTTCACCTGCATAAACCCTGGGACAGAAAACCACGCCCCCTCCTTCACACTACCACTGAAGTCACCGACGACCCCCAAGACCACCGACGCTGACGATCTCTCGGTCTGCAGCGACCTCGAGTCAGGCGTCGCCGACCTCAGCAGCCACGCCTCCAGCTCGTGCGACGATGCAAAAGACCCCCATCTGGACGAGGCGGCTTATGCGAGCGCCTGACTGGGAAAAAAAAAAAACGCAAACAGGATAATTGTATAGCTGATAACCGGACAGTCATCGGTCACATCGTGTTTATTTCATTTATTTGGAGCAAAAATAGTATTTAATTTATTTATGCTATTTTAAAATGATTCATGTTTTAGGATTGTAAATATTTATGAGCACAAACACTTACTGGGTGACTGATTTTAGACCAGACTAACCATCAAAACCATCAAAACCAGTGCTGGTCCCTGCAGATCGTTTAAGCTGGCTATAGTTCAATTTACACACAGTTCTGTGCAAAAGTCTTAGGCACATGCAAAGAAATGCTGTAGAGCAAAGATGCCTTAAAAAATAATAAAACTAAATGTTTCTACATTTTTTAAAAAAATCCTGTAAAGAACTGAACAGTAATAAATGAAACAAAGTCAATATTTGGTGTGACGATCCTTCGCTTTAAAATAAATATTAGTATTCTCAGGTGCAGTGTGTGCAGTTTTATAAGGAAATGAGCTGTAAGTGTTACTGAGCATCTTGCAGAAGCAGCCACAGTTCTTCTGGAGACTTTGACTGTCGACTCGCTTCTTATTTCTGCAGCGAAACCCAGCAGCCTTCATTATGTTTTTATCTGAAAAGTGTCTCTTGTGGAATCTGCTGCTTTCTTTACTGACATATAAACATTTTTCATTTTGTGCTGGAAAACTAATGTTTGGAATCTAAAATGGTTTTGTACTGAATCAATAATGTAGAAGTCAGAAAATAAACATCTATAACAAAGTTTGTACTAAAAAAAAATATAGGGTGCCAAGACTTTTGCACAGTACTGTATCAGTTAAAGAAACTGTTTAGCGATCAATCAAACGTACACAATTTCCCAGAATCCCACACTGCTGAAAATAATAATCAGAAACCATTAGAGATGTTCACTGGTTCTGAATGTGTTTCTGGTGGTCTGTACTGGTTGTTTGATTGCGTGTGAATCTGATGTTTCTGATTGTTCCTGATGGAAACCATTAAGCCGGTTCTCATTAACTGGAATGGAAACCAACAGAGAATTTCCAAATGGATTGTTTTTTGTTTTTTCAGCAGGGAAAATGCAGATCAGCTAAGACGTGGTTGTTGACTTAGGCATCTTAGGTTTTGCTACCAGGCTAATATAGCTAACAAACTCTTAACTTCCCAAAAATGTGGTTTCAGAAAAAAAATATCTATAAACATGAATGAAATATCACTGTTTAACTTTATAGGAGCGGCCATGTTGGACAACCGGAGTCAGCAAAATGTGTTAGCTTCAGTGCTAAACTAAAGAGCAAACACATCTTGGTTGATTGACTACATTTAGGATAAAGGGAACATTGTGTAATTTAGATTATCATGGAACAAATCTGTATAAGAGGAATCAAACAGTCTTTATTTACGTTTCACACACTGATCAAAGACCGAACATGTTTAGTGAAGCTGTGAAATATCATTTTAGGGCTTGGAGGTGTTTTATTTTTAGCTCTTGCACTTCTACCTTGAGATTTGAGATCTGGTTTAACCATGTGTGTGTGTGTGTGTGTTCTGAAACCCATTTTACCTCAGTAATTCTCTCGACTTAAACAAAAGCAGTTGCGTTTTCTTTGACACCAACGTTTAAACCACAGTGTCGTGGACCAGCGCTCGTAAATCATCACTTCACGTTTTAGTCTGCTGTGTGTGTGATATGGATGTATAACAAGGAAACTAGTTAGACTGGATTAACTGTTTACCTAATAAAAAAATGTTTATCCAACATTAGAAGTGAAAAAAGCGACATGTGTACACTTAAAAAGTATCAAAGGTGGTATGTATTGAGTTTTTTAGATACTGAGCTCTGAACATCTTCTGCATTTCATATCTTAATAATATCGGATAATATTATGTACATAAACATATTCACTTAACCGCCAAAGGACACACAAACAACTTTTATCAAAGATGTAAACGAGGACTGCAAGGCTACAAGTGCACAGTTTGGAATGAGGAATCTTTTATATACAAGTGTACACACTACATTACGGTACTGTGTGACCTTTTAGGCCCGATAAATATGTTATTGTATGTAAAACACTGTACAACATTAGAATAAATTAATATATACAACTTATTTTTGCAGTTATTGAGCTTCTGACTTGGTTAAAAAAAAGGCAGCATGTTTTTTTCCCCTCCCAAACCATTTCCTGAAGTGACCCCGAGATAAATCGTCTGTTTGTGTGTGTTTAATTCCACCTCCAGAGTTAAGGAGTTACTATTCTTATACGCTAATTAGCTGCTAGTGGTGCAAGTTAGCAAAGCTGATACAGGATGATAATCACAAATTCCAAAGGCTTAAAGTTGACAATCCGAGGATAAAGCCTATGTAGGGGACTTCGAAGGGAAGATACAGCGTTAGTAGGAATTGTTCCAAACTGTGGAAAAAGATTTAATGAGAAGATTTAAAGAGATCTACTTTAATGGTCATTACAGATGGTAGCTTCTGATGGACACTGGACGCATTTGTGGTACACGTTTGTGTACCAATAATCATAAATTTGAAAATAGGTTTGTTCTCTGGTTGTTCCACACAAACCTATTTTCAAATTTAAGATTATTGGTACACAAACGATGCTTTCCACAGAGTTTCTGGAACTTTCTATGGAACTAAGCAGATCTTAAATTAGAGATAGACAGTTCCTGAACTGTTCCACTGCAGAAACAGAAACATTAGTTATTATTATTATTACTTTTTTAAGAAGCTGGCAATTTGGGAGCAAAGTGGAGCAGGAGAGAAAATGCTCCTCCAAGTTCCTGAAGGGATTCGTGCAGTGGAAACATGGAGATCGGGACCAGAAGAAGAGCTGGAGGATAGTACATGGATGCAGGGTTTCTGCAGGGCTTCTGCATCGAGATGGCTGCGTAACAGTTTCAGTTACCAAAAACAGAAGATCTGGTCAAAATCTATACAATTTCGGACAACATGGTACATTATTTCACCGTCTCCAATGAAACAAGATGATGTAAGCGTACAATTACGTTACACTTTACACTCCGAAGCGACTTATTATCTGTAAGACACGCCGTGTGGTTTTAGCCTTTGACTGTGTTCGGCTTGCGCTCTTTGGATGATGTTTCTTCTTTTCAAAAAGAGATGATTTAAACATTCCATAATCCACGTTTTCTTTTGATTACAAAAAAAAAAAAAAAAAAAAAACCTCAGACACTTCTGACAGAGTGATTATTGGAAATATTTTATTAGCCTATCAAATTAAATAAACTTATAATACAATGTCTGATTATAATAAAGCCTATTATCAACAATATTAAATACAGTATTTTTTGTGGCGTATCTGGCAGCATCGGCAAATTTCAGATTCTCCATCAAGTGCAAGGAAGGTCCAAACCGAAAGAAATCCATCGTCAGTATTCAAAGTGTGTGCTAACGAGAACTCAAAAAGGCTGCCTAATGCTCTGAATAACACCCTGCTACAGCCTCGCTGAAGCCGATCCAGAACGCCAAGCCACCGCCCCAGAACGCCGTCGGTTGTTTCATGTAATCAGTAAATTCAGCATCAGCTCACGCTCCGCTCCTCCAGCCGGTAGCAGTAGGACTTTGGATCTGCATTGCTGCGTGTTTGTCGTGAGGCTGAGCGTTCTGCTTTAGTACCAAAACCTGGGAGCGAAAACACAAAAAAATAGTGTTTTATTTTAAAATTGAAAAATGACAACTTTAGCAAATATGAGTGAAGAACAACTTTCCTCCATCTTTCATCACTTTTCATCACAGTTATTCTAACGTTATGAGACTGTAGCAGCACAAAACTGAATTCTTTTCAAGATGTGTCTGATTTTCTCCAGTCAGCTGAAAGTTTTTCCTATTTACTTAGTACTAGTTAGTATTAGTTAGTATTAGTAGTTACTAATGAGAACAAACAGACCAGAATTCCTGTGTTTTACATGCAGAGCATCTCACAGGCCTGGTTTGTAACCAATTAACTAACTATCCATCTAACCAACTAACTAACTAACCATCCAACTGATTAAAGCTAATAACCTATCACCTAGTTACTAACCACGGTTAAACCTAACAACCAGTTATCCAACCATCTAACTAATTAGTTTCCACCTATCCAACCGAAAAAACATCCCACTCTCTAACCCACTAACTAATATCACCTTAAAAAGCAACCAATTAACCATGTAACAGTTCAAGTACCTAACCATCTATATGAACATCTAACTAACCAGAGAATGATCAAACCATCTAAACTTACTAACCTACAACATAATTATCCAACCAACCAAAAACATCTAATCAATTAACCAGCTAATAAACATGACTCACACAAATAATCATCTAATCAACAAAAGAACCAGCCAGTCAACCAGCTAACCAATATAATAAGCTACTCTAACCATCTAACTATCTAACAACCCACAATCTAATCATCTAAATATAATCATGTAACCCACCAACCAGCCAACTGTCTAACCATCTAACTAACAATCCACTATTTAACCATATAACAAACTGCTAATAATAAAATAACTAATCATTAATTTAACTACTCTGTAATGTAAGGAACCATCTAACTAGTTCATAAATAACCATCTAACCTTTATAACCACCCAATAACCATTCAATTACAACCAGCAAACCTCACCAGCGTTTTAACCAGCAATCCTTTAAATAAACCATAACCACCCACTCGCCAACTAACCCATTTAACTAACCAGCAAACCAACATAACTGCCCACTCAACGTCTAACTATCCATCTAACCTACCAGCAAACCATCTAACCAACCATAACCACCCCCGTACTGTCTAACTAACACTCTAACCACAGCCAACAAACCATCTAGCTAATTTAACTACCCACTCAACATCTAACTAAACACAAACAATCTAACCGACATAACCACCCACTCGCCAACTAACTGATCTAATTAACCAGCAATCCTTCTAACCAACATGTCCATCCGCTTACCAACTTAGCTATCTGATTAAGCAGCAAAACCATCTAACCATCCCATCCTAACCACCCACTCACCGTCTACCTAACTAGTCACCGTCAGTCGTATTAGATGTTTATCTAGTTTACTAGCACTCGTATAAATGATGAGGTTTAGGAGTCTAATGAAGCCGTGTCTGAAACGCACCAGTAGTGAGCCTAGTGTGAAGAGGGGAACTGTCCGTGCATGGAGATGGCCTGCTGGAGCTTTTCTTCTTTAGCTCTTCTGCTGTGGCAAAGCTGCAGAGAAATCCAACAGAACATGACTCAGAGACGCAGAGTGTGAGACAGAAGCATTTTTTCCTTCGTATGTGTCAGAAACTTGATAGTTTTCAGTGCTACGTCAGTATGTAATAAGATTACAGGACAGTCAGTCATGTATAAAGCTCCTTACTAAGTCCATAATGAGACAGTGGGCGGAGCTTAGAGCCTGGAAAATATTAACTCTAGAACCAACCAGCAAACCCTTTAAACCCTCTATAATACGTTCAGCACTCGTTCCCCTGACAGTACCGTCCTCTTCTCCATGAAGCTGGTGAGAAAGTCGTCGATCTCCGTCTTTCCTTCCAGAAAGTTCTCGGCCGTCTCCTCAGACTCCTCCTCGGCCTGATGGGCCGCGACCTTTAACCTTGCCTGCAGGGCACTCAGGCTGCAGCTCTGAACGAGGAGGGAGAGAGAGAGAGAGAGAGACAGAGAGAGAGAGAGAGTGAAAGAGTGTGTGAGAGAGAGAGAGAGTGTGAAAGTGATGGAGAGAGAGGAGACAGAGAGATGGGAAGAGATGAGAAAGTGAGTGGAAAAGTGGAGAGAGAGAGAGAGAGAGGGAGAGAAAGAGATGGAGAGAGACAGAGAGAGAGATGGAGAGAGGAGACAGAGAAATTTTCAGACACACTTTTGTCTGATGAATGTGTATTGAGTGAAAAAACAAGCCTGTCTTGTGTGTGTGTGTGTGTGTGTGTGTGTGTGTGTGTGTGATTGTGTGGCAGTGTGTGTGTGTGTGTGTGTCAGTGAGGGGGAGTACATCCGAGTGTGTAAGGGTAGGTTATAGAAGTGAGAGAGGGTTTAGATGTGTGTTACACTACAGTGTGTGTGTGTGTGTATGTGTCAGTGAGGGGGAGTATGAGTGTGTGTGTGTGTGTGTGTGTGTGTGTGTGTGTGTGTGTTATAGTTTACCTCACTGAGCTCGTGTTGTCTCTGCATTTTGGTCTGGAAAGCTGACTTCATCTGGGTCAGCTGCTCATACTGCACACACACACACACACACACACCCCCACACGCGCGCACACGCACGCACGCACACACACACACACACATACGCACACACACGCACACACACACATGCAACACAAACACAAAACAAGGCACATGCTCAAAATACACCAAGAGATCATATGACTGCAGTTGTAACACCACGCAGATGGTGTGTGTATTGCTTAAAGTTGCGGTGGGTGTGTGTATGTGTGTGTGTGTGTGTGTGTGTGTGTCTGTGTGTGTGAGTGTGTGTGCTCACTTTGTACAGCATCTCCTGTCTCTTCCCTTCCAGCTGTGGCTCCAGCTGCAGATTCTTTTCTGTACAAACACAACAACCAGATATCTCCCATTCAGTACAGTGTGTGTTAATGAAAACCGCTGTGCACCAGATACAGCACCACACACACACACACACACACACACACACACACACACACACACACACACACACACACACACACACACACACACACACACACACACACACACACACAGAGAATGGAAAGCAGTGGCATTTATTAAGCCTTGCTGTTTGAAGGCCATCACAACAAACTGTCTCATGTTTTCTTAATGAGGAATAAAGCACAGGAACAGCTCATTAATAATTAATGAATATGCATAAACATGCAAATGAATTAGAAAATTTACATTTAAAGTTAAAATAGATGGTTATCATGGCTTTATTTCATTACTCACATTAACTACATTCACGATCTAGCTAAGCAGTTTCCATATCATCCTATTCCTAATTTGAATATCCGACCGTGATTGGTTCAAAGCGGTTGAACTTTCTCAGTGACATCACTAACCGAGCTCACACGTAGCCCCGCCCCCGAATCCGTTTATACAGGTGTCTCTGTTCTAAACTGTAAAATATGACTTTAAGTACTAAAGGTTAATAGTGAAGCGTAGGATACACCGTTTGTATTACCTCATCTCGGAAAGTTCTGGAAACGAGTCGGGGATTTCGGGCATCTTGTAGATGTGACCGTTCAGTCCGGTCTGTGAAAGAAAAGAAATCAGTCACATGATCACGTCTGCAGTAATTATGAAAAATAATAAACTGTAAGGAAACTGTTCAGTGAAGATAAACATGAAGCTAGTGCTGGTGAAGCTGACGGTCTTTGGTGTAGATAAGTTAGGAATAAACCACCGTGTGTTGTGCTGTTATAGTAAAATAATCAAGGACAGAGTGGTGTCATGAAGCGGTCTCTTAACTTTAAGACCAAAAAAAAAAAAAAAAGCCTGTCATGTCGTGTTGAATTCTCTGTGAATAAGCTGTTACTATAGAAACGATAACGTACTAGAGGTGTATTAAGCTGTTAGAGAAAATTAATCAACAGCTGCTGACCAATCAGAATCCAGAATTCAAGGTATTTATATTCAGTTTTAAATATGATAAGGTTTGAAGCTCAGCGCAGTAGCTGAAGGTTAGCTCTCTAACACAGCGTGTTCTGCTGTAACGTGGATCGGGTTCTCAGGATGTGATGTAATGGGAAGGGGAGGGGCTCGGTGACGAGCAGCGCGGTACCTGCGAGTCGGCCATGGGGACGGGCAGCGGGAGGTCCGTGATCAGCCCGTACGTCGGTGCCGGAGGACGGTTCTGCTGGTTCTGCCCCTGCTGTAGCTCTGGTCCCGGGGGCGGGGGCAGCGGAGCGGGGACGACGGGCCGCTGGGGGTCCTGGCTCGGGAACGCGGGGACAAAACGAAAGTTCTGCGCAGGGTACGGCGGCTTGTACATGCTGGAGCGAGAGAACGTTAGATAGAGAGATAAATAGAAATAAAATATAAATATATAAAATAAAAGAAACAAAAGCTCTAAATGTCTGATGATCATGTCATTTAAAACATAAAGCTCATGAATAAATAAATAAATAAATAATCCGAAAAATAACTCTTAAACCACAAAACCCATGCGTAAAAATAAAATACGAATAAAAAACAGAAAAATGAATTTAGTGTCTAAACATCATCATAGCCTAAACCCGCCCAGATTCTGTTACCATAGCAACCATGATTTTGTTCACTATTAACATCCGCCAGGTTTACGAGATAGCTAGCTAGCTTTAGCTAAGCAAGCAAGCAAGCTCTGTAGCTACAAGCTTCAGGGTATGACATCATCCACTACTAATTTGCATATCAGACAGATTGGTCGAAAGGGGCGGAGCTTATTTTTGTGATATCACTACATGAGCTCATATGTAGCCCCGCCCCTTATTTTTATTTTTTTTTTATATGGAAGTGTGTTATAAATGAAATGAAAATAAAATGTGGGCGGAGTTAACTTTAAAAAAATGAAGCATACTCACAAAGGGAAAGACGGCGCGCCGGACATCAGGACCGGCGGACTCTTCCAGAACTCATCCAGCAAGCTCTGGATTACTTTCCCGAGATCCGAGTGCATCCCGAACTAAAGCAGAACGCGAGAGGAGATGAGAAGAGACGATATAACGGCGAGTTTGTTTATAAAGTGTTAATAACGTGTTTATAGACGTGGACGTGAGTGAGAGCGTACGTTGGTGATGAGGGGGCTGGTGACCACCGTGCCGTTGTTCGCGTCCACTAGATGATGGCCGACGGGAGGATACACAGTGACGACCGGCTTCTCTTGAGGGAACTGTGGTGGAAGCAATCTACACACACACACACACACACACACACACACACTTACTTCAGCAAAAGTATTGGCACCCTGAGGCTGCATCGGCGCTCTCTTAATGCATAAACTTTCTCACTCACATGTTGACGCTGATGGTCGAGTTGTTGACAGTGAAAGGAATCCGGTACTCGACATCTTTCTGGATCTCTGCGATGCTGGTACAACAGCATGTATGTGGGTCATGACGTAAACAAACAAACACACACACACACACACACAATGATGGTGGATATTAGCTGTAACAGTTCAGTGATTACGCTTTCCGTAAGACTTTATCGTTGGGTAAGTTAGTGTGTGATGGACTGGCATTCCCATTTCACACTCCTTGCTTCATATGTTGTTGTCCTCATTTCCAAAAAAACAAACAAAAACCCCAAATGATTCTTTAAAAACGCGAGTCGGTTCACTGAAAAGATCCGGCTTAAAGAGTCGACTCCTTTCCTAACGACACATCAGAAGCACTTTCTCAGAAACATGGCATTGTTCAGATAACTGAGTCTAACCTCCATGATCTACTCATCATCTGACTAAACATGTCATTCCAGTTATTCAGGTTAGATGAATAAAATAAGAGTTATAGCTATATATTATATGCGTGTGTGTGTGTGTGTGTGTGTGTGTGTGTGTGTGTACACTTAGCATGGGAGCTAGTTCCTAAGAATAGCGACAGCACTGTGTCAGAAGGTGTTAAAATAAACCCTAGATGTGACAAGGGAGCAAACAGTACACAGCTAATAGTGTTAATACTTTAATCTGACTGTGTAACCGGATGTTAGGATTTACAGGCACGCGGACATGCTAGTTAGCAAGTTAGCTCACGGAAAATACTTACGTAGAATGCGCAGCTTTGAGCGACTCGATCTGCCGCTGTCTTTGTTTCTGTAAACTGGTCAGAGGCTGAATCGCTGAAGAGCCTTTAGAAAAAATCCAGTTCATCCTGAGATAAAGAGAATAAAAGAATAAAACAACTTCCAATAAACAAAAACCCAGAAGTGACACAGCTTAGCCAAACATGCTAGCAAGTTAGCAAACAATCGCTGTATCATAGCTGAGGAGTTAGCCTTTAAAACTAACCTGACATCCGGTGAATACTGTTATTATTCTCATTAACTTGTCTTCGACTGCCCTTCGGACATGTTCGAATCAAAAACGCTGGTTATAACGCATTACACGTGTTAATAACTCTTCATAACGAAAGTCAGAACAAAGCTAACGTCAAACCAGGTCGGAAGACAAACAACCGGTGACGCGTTAGTTTTGCGTCACAGGAGACAAGTCCCGCCTCCTGCGCTCTGATTGGCTAGTTCATCAATCAATCCTAACAAGCCCCCTGGACAATGGAGTGGATCCTTTTCACGGAAACTTCCCATTTTTAACCCTTTCATGCACAATTTATTTATTTTTACATGCATATACAGATTCTTTTATATTTTCTTTTTGATTCTGTCTAAATATTACTTATATAGAAAAGTAAATAAACTGTCCATAAATAAAAAAAATAAAATAAAATAAAGTATGCCTGAAATAATAATAATAATAATAATAAAACATTTAAATCTTCCAATGGCCAAAATTTTTAACATTCAGTTTGAAGACAAAAAATTTTACACAATATCATTTCTGAACATAGAAAATTTTGAATGATAAATGAAGGTTAAAAAAAAGAATCCCCCAAAACAACACTAATTAAAAACAAACTAGTGTTTTATATATATATATATATATATATATATATATATATATATATATATATATATATATATATATATATATATATATATATATATTTATTTAATTGAAGGTGATCAGTTGTTTCTGGCACAAAAAAAACATTTTTACTTACATTTTTTTAATATAGAAAGTTGGTAAAGATTGAGAATAGCTAAAGAGCTAAAGAAGTTTATGTTAATTTATAGTAATTCTGCCAAGTGATTTGGAGTTGATTTACATCTTATATTTTCCTAAAACTTAGAAAAGATCCTTAAATTGAATGTCCGTAAGTGAGGACACTATACATGAAAGGGTTAAAATCATTTTGTGCCTGATGTCGTCCTGTTACGCTCCTGAACACCTTATTCATTACTTTATATTAGAATTAAAGTTTAAACTGGTATTAATGAAGTGGACGAGTGTTAATGAGCACCACAATTTTGAGTATTTTGAGTTCACAAATTGATAAAAGTAAGAACTAAAACATGCCGTGTCATGCTGTGATAGCAAAATAATCAACGACAGGATGGTGTGATGAAGCGGAGTTAGAGTTAAAAGCCTGAAGTTCGCTATTTTCCTGTAAAATCACGTCCCAACGTAATGTTTTATTCCTCATTCACTGTAGTAATTTGCTAAAAAAAAAGTCTATTTCTATTTATTAAAGAACGTCATCCTACTTTTTATCCATTTATAGTTACATTTAATGTTTATGAAACAAGTTAGTTCCTGTTTGCACTTACATTATAGCAGCTATAAACAGACGTTCTCTCACCCGCCTCTCTTTTATCTCTCTCTTAAAGTTAATAAAACAAAAATAAAAACCCCATAATTTGTCTCTGTAATTTATCAACAAATCGTAAAGTGTAAACACGTCTCTAATAGCATTTAGCCAGCTCTGGGAATTCAACGTAAGATTTGTTAGCTAGCTTTGTTTCAGGATTTTAGCTAGCTAGTGCTGTGGGGTTTTTCTCTAATGCTAGCTGGAGATCCTGATTTGTGGATTTTCTTGAACGTTAGTTAGCTTTTATCATGTGTACAGGAGAATACGCAAGTTATTTTTCATCAGTCAGTCGATCATAAATAATCATAAATAATCTTCGTAAGGCACTTTAGCATTTAAAATGTTCTGTTACTGCAGGTAGGATATGCTTTATTGCCATTCTCTGATACAAAACCCACAGAAAAAATATACAAATAAACAACATTTTATTTGATAATGAAGTTATATTATAGTCCCAACCAGGCTACAGGGTGAAAAGGAGGATATTCGTGTATTTTCACTGAACAGCAATAACTTTGTAACTCAGATTTACTTCACATCGTAGCTTCATATCTCGGTAATAACCGACAAAAAGGAAAATAATTATTCATTTCATACAACAATCTAATTCTTAAATATTCAAGTACAACCCCTGATTATTAGTATTTAAAAAAAAAAAAAAAAGAGACACAATAGTATGCAATATAAATATACATTATTCATTATATGCATTGCATTTTTTTAACTTCATTTAAACAGGTTATTAATCGCAGACTGTCTGATATTTCAGATAAACGCAGATCGTGCACATACTGAAAGTGAAAACAAGTCGAGAAATTCTGTGATTAATGTCATTATTAAACAGATCACAGTGTCACATGCAGTTCTCAGATTTTTACACACTGAAAAATCCACAATTTAGCGTCTCGGTCATATTTATAACCGTCAAATAAGCTAGGACACATTTAAGGGTTTGATTAAAGCTGTGATGTGATGGGATTAAAGACTGGATGTGTATACAAATACTTCATGTGTATACATACTTGCATATATTGTACATCCATTTTTTGCACATTCCTGTATATATACTGTATATATATTTCTTATTTCTTCTTATTTTTTATTTATTTCTGGTTGTTAAGTTATTGAAATGTTACTGTTAGTTATTAAAATGCACAGTTGGAAGAAGAGTAGACCAGGTTTTCATTTCACTGTAAGTTATATACAGTATATAACGGTGTCTGTGACAAATAAAGATCTTGAATCTTGAAAAATAAAACTGTAATTCTTAAATATTTTGTGAATTCAGAAATGTTAAAAATGATTAAATTGGAATTCTTTAGATCTAAACAACTCAGAAAAGGGCAACAATCTTTATCACTGTAATGAGGCACTTTAGGTTCACCATATATTTATCTTTAATATAATAAACAGTGACGGAACAAAACTCCGCCTCCGAGTTACTGTTACCACCACGAAGACGATTCATTTCTTATAACAGCACAAACCCAAGTGTTTTATTCCCCTGTATACTACAGCAATTACAATTTTCATACTATTTATCCATTTATAGTTACGTTTATTGTTAAACGTTCACGTCATCGCTTGCGTTATAGCAGCTGCAAACAGTCGTTCCTTCACCAACCTCTCTTTTTACTCCCTCTTGAAGTTAATAAGGCAAAAAAAACCTACAGTTTGTCACGTTACGGAGAAAGACGTCGGAAAAGTTACAGTTTTACCTTCTGACACTGGAGACTCCTTCCGTAAGTGTTAAATAAACATCTCCTTACCCTGAAGAAAACATCACCATTTCAACAACTACATATTTTTCTTTGTCAAACAACAAAGACAACACATTTTTAATTTGTTTAATATATTATTAGCCTCAGATTATCCCTGTCACTGTGGATGAGCTGTTACTATGGAAACGATAATATACCTCCTGACCAATCAGATTCAAAACTCGAGAATGGTATTACAGAAGAAAATGCAGGACATTTTGCAGGATATTCTTAGCTATTCTTTAGCTAGTTCGCTAGCTTTGGTTTCACTTTGGTCTGATTAAATGAACGACATGAAATAATTCCAGGTAGAAAGTATTAGCAGTAATAAATTTTTTTTTTTTCAGGAAAGAAGACTAGGATAGCGGTTTCACAATCGGCTCGTTCGGTTATAATGCTAAAAAGAATAAACTGAAATCATACAGGCTACGAAGGACAGCAGGATCATGACCTGTGTGCATTTTTAAATAGAGATCGCTTCATAGTGTGCTGCTTTGTACAGTTTAATAATTTAATCATTTAATTTAATACGGAATTCCCACTTCAAGTAATATTCCAGTGCTGGAAGTACTGAGAGACGGGAAGAAAGTCATGCAGAACATGCAGAATGCAGCATCGTCTCAGCTGACGCTCCACGGAAGACTTCTGATCACGACGACGATGATGATGATGATGATGAAGGCTCCTTCCTTTTAATGGACTCCAGATTGATGGCACACAGCTGAAGACCGACTCACCGCTCACCTGGTGCACGAGAGAAAGTGACAGAGAGAGAGAGACGTTATTATGAGAGAACGATGTCCTTTATTAGCATGTTAGCACCTTGTGCACGGTCACGTTTACGCATAAATCGCGTCTAACCATTTATTCGTTCGCTCTAACCATGGTAAAGTTTAAATAAAATTCGAGATGTTGCTGTAGAGATGCTGAAACTTGGTAGCATTCTGTGCTAACGACAGCATTACAGATCTCAGAACTGCTCTTGGTCTTTTTTTTTTTTTTTTTTTTTTTTTTTTTTTTAA
>CM040481.1:14808296-14827286 GCA_022758105.1 Pangasianodon gigas | reverse complement strand
TAGCTGAATTATTAACCTTATTTTAGCCATAAATAATCTTTTTTTTAGTAATTAAACAACACATCTGAGGTAAATGTTGATATTCCTCATAGCTCTGTCTCATTTCCACTGTCACTGTGCCTTTATAAAAGCCTTAACAGCCATGTGCTAGCTAGCTAGCTGAATTATTAACCTTATTTTAGCCATAAATAATCTTTTTGTTAGTAATTAAACAACACATCTGAGGTAAATGTTGATATTCTTCACAGTTCTGTCTCATTTCCACTGTCACTGTGCCATTATAAAAGCCTTAACAGCCATATGCTAGCTAGCTAGCTGAATTATTTACCTTATTTTAGCCATAAATAAACTTTTTAAAGTAATTAAACAACACATCTGAGGTAAATGTTGGTATTCGTAATAGTCTTTTTTTAATTTCCATGGTCATTGTGCTTTTATAAAAGTCTTAACAGCTATGTGATAACTATCTAGCTAAATCATTAGTCTTTTTAGTCATAGAGTCTTTTTTTTTTTTTTTAGTAATTAATCAACACATGAAAGGTAAACATTGATATTCCTAATAGTTTTGTCTTATTTACAAGGTCATTGTGCCTTTATAAAAGGCTTAGCAGCCATATGCTAGCTAGCTAAATAAGTATCCTTATTTTTGTCATACAGTTTTTTCTTAGCATTTAATATTAATATTTCTGCCAATTTTATATCATTTGGATCGTTACTCTGCCTTTTCATTGCTCACATTAAAGGTGTATGACTATGTGCTAGCTAGCTAAACTACTATGCTAATTTTCCAGTCAAATAACAGTGAGATGTTGCCTAGCAACACTGTTTTTATGAATTAAACCACTTTAATCTGCATAACTGTGGTTAGAAAGTGTATTTACAATGTAATTTTAGTCATATTGAGTCAGTTGCCTAGCAACAGTGTTCTCACAACTTTAAACATAAAACAATCAACTGTAAATCTGAACCTTGTCCGATGGAACGGCTGGCGAAGTTGTACATCTGCATAGCGATAGCGAAGTCTTCCAGGTTGTTAAGGAACTGAAAGAAAGATCGGAACTCTTCGAAAGTGATGCCCTGTGGGAAAGAAAGAAACGTGATTATCCAATCACAAACCTGATCATATGACATCATAACTAGCCTTTGTTTTCTAGACTCAACTTGGTTTTAATTAGACTGCTAGTGAATTATATAGTTTTAAATGTAAATTACACAATACAATAGCTAGTCTAATGTTAGCAAGCATGCAACTGAATTTTGTATACAACACATTAGTTAGTCTAGCATTAGCTACCTTGCTAATGTCAAGGAATCAATTTAATGAATTCAAATAATTTTAGTAAACTAGCACACTGGCTTTACGTAATATAATCAGATTAATATATTGTCTAAGCTAAATACTAAACTAACTTAGCTAATGAGCTTAAATATTACATTGTATACAATATGAATATTTTATGCTAAACACTACTTTGGGTCAAATACGTTTCGATGTCACAGCATGATTTCAAAGGTTTGTCAAAGATTAGACAATCAGATGTAACTTAAGCTCCGCCCCTTTTGACCCAGAGATGTCTATCCTCCATTTCAGAAGAATCGATGCAGTATCTCCAGGCACAATGGAGTTTTGTGAGTTTTAATGCAATCCTTCATCAGTATGCCACTGTTAAAATTATCCACAGAGATAAAACAATTGTAACAGTGAATAACGTGATGAAAAACGGGACGATGCGTTTTGACAAGACAAGCTCGGCTGCTCATGAAAAGCGAGATCAAACCATCATCTGATAAGGATTTGGCTCCGAGATATGACTTACAAAACACACAACAGCAGCAGTTGAGGAACGTTTTTTATCCAAACGTTCTTTCATTTCAGTTCAAAGTCAACGCACACCGCCGCCAAATTTATTTAAAAGAACCGCTACAATGCTCCCGAGCAGCGTAACGGTCTAAGCGTCTGCCCTATCGCTGGGAGATCACGGTGGTGCAACGTCAATGTTTTTCAAAACTACAGAAGCCACAGAACGTAGCGGTCGACGCTAAATGTAACTAAATTATAATTTCTGTCTTATGTACTCTTATTTTAGCAAAACATCTGAGGTAAATGCTAACGTTCCAGTCATTTTTGACTAGTTTCTGCCATCACTACGCTTTTATCTTGTGAGTAAACGGCCAGCTGAGGCTTGAAATCCCAGAAATCATGGTTTAAAATTGGTTAAAAATGTACAAATATATCTATAAAAAACTACATAATCTTTAGTTGTATTTGGTTTGTTTACAAATTAATATACAAAGCAATGCTAACATTGTTAAAAGAAAATGAACTCTACTGAGGAACCAGTTAGCATTATATTATATAATATCTTCAGAGCTACAATTTGCTGCTAGTGTGTAGGACGCGGTTATGACTTAACTGAAAAAATATAAAAACTGAATAGAAAATAAAAAATATACACGAAATAAAGAACAAACTTATGTTTGTTAGGTTTATTAGCATGTTATCATCACGTGTATTTTGCTATGCTATCTTTCTTTCTGTAAAAAGTGCTGCTAATGGAAACCAAGAGCTAATTTACCCAAAAATGCTAACGTTGTTAACATTAACCTTTATAAATATCTTAACAGCTATGTCCTAGTTAGCGAAATCATTAGCCTTATTTTAGTCATATAGTATTTTATTATTATTTAACCAACACATATGAGGTAAATATTGATATTCCTAGTAATTTTATATTATTTTCACTGTCACTGTTCCTTTATAAATATCTTAACAGCTATGTTCTAGCTAGCTAGCTAAAGTCAATAGCTTTATTTCCAGTCAGTGAACTGCAGTTGCCTGGCAAAAGTGTTCTCACAGCTCACAAGTATAGACATATCGTCTAGCTATGATTAAATGCACACTTATGTTCATTGTATTTTTACGAGAAGATTTCGTATTAATGGCCCACGGTATTAAATTTCTTTCTGCAAGAAAAGTTACTGAAACCCAAGAGCTAGCTTACCCAAAAAATGCTAACGTTGTTAACACAGATTCAGTGCTACTATGGAATCATTTAACATTATGTGAATGAGAGTTTCCTTGCTGTGTTGTCTAGAGTTTGTATTATTTGACTAAATTGGGGAGAAAATTGGTTAAATATAAGAAAAAAAAAAGTTAGCATGTTAGCAGTGCACATAGTCTGTTCGTTCCAAATAGCTACATGTGCAAGGTTAGCTGTGCGATGTTGGATATTATTGCTAATTTTTTTAATGTGCTTATGTCTAATCAGTTTATATTAGCAGTTGAATCAAATTCAGGGATATAATTAACGCATTTAAGGGACGATTTACCTGAAAATGCTAACACCTGACTGAAAACGAATGCTAAGGATCCAGTGAGTACCGTTTTAAGTGTATACTTAAGCACTTTGTGTACAGTATAAATACACAGAAGGACTGAAACATCTTGTTTCTTTAGGAACGTTGTGCACTACATGTAACCTTTACTACATCTACTATAAGTAGATGTATAACTATAACATAACATACATAACATAACTATAACATCTACTATAATTAACTAACATAAAATGCTCTTATTCTAAATCAATATATTGATATTTTGATTAGTGTTTGTACACCGATCAATGAAGATTTTTTATTTTCCTAGTGCAATTTATTGAATTTTTTTATTTCAGGTCTAAAGTCTTGTGTGATTACTTGTGATTCTTTTGTCCTTTCAGACACGATTCAAAAGTCTTACCACATTTCCCACTTCGGCGCTTTCATGAGAAACAAAAGGCCTCATGTCAACATGTCGGTTTGCACCAAAACATCCACTTCCCCGAGAAGAAATCGCTCTTTTCACTAGCAAGGGCGACTAACCGAGCTGAACATGATACTATTGGGGCAGCGGCCTGTCAATCACTTACAAGAACAAAGGGGAGGAGTGGAGTTAAGGGGCAGAGGTGACAGGAAGAGATGTAAGATTACACTGTGGCTTACAAGCTGGTGTTACACACAACACACACACACACAACACACACTCTGCTGACGAAGCGGCGGAGCGTTCAGGTGTGAAGTGTGTGAGGATGTTGAAGCGTTGGATGATCAGAAAGCTTGGAGAGTTTGGTTACAGTCCAAGAGGAAGAAAGAGAAAAAAAATCAGTACGGAAGCACCTTTTCGTCAGGAATGGACTGCCGCACGTTTTCCAGGTAGCTGCGTATGTCCTCTACGTTGGTGTATCGCAAGAGGATGCGAGCGAAATCTTCCTCGCTGATGGTGGTCATGCCTTTGGAGTACGTCAGAAACTCGATCTCCAGAACCTCTGTCTGGAGGTTATCCATAAACCTGAGAGACAGAAAGAGAAAGAGACAGAAACGTTTTTGAATTTCTACAGAGGAAAACCTGAATGCAAAGTGGAAATGTATAGTAAAGTGAAGATCTTCTGGGTCTTAAGGTTTTAATCTATAATCTAGAGATTAATCATTATTTCAAATCCCAGTGATGCTACAGTCATCCACAGACAAAAGGAGAATAGCGCATACATAAATGGCCCTGCTCTCAGCCATACACGTCCCACTTATCGTCCCATGTTAGTAATCGATATAAATCATGGAGTGGAGATTTTCTAAATTAGGAATAAAATTGATATTAAAAACATTATATTCATGACATTATGTCTCATTTTTGTATAAACGTAAAAAGTAAACACATGAATGTCAGAGCATTTTGGATGAATGAGAGGAAAAATATTGGATATGAAATCATTTTATGGAAATGCATTTTTTACAGGTAATTTTTTATTTTTTTTTAAAAAAAGGCAACTCTTCTGTGAATGTGAAAGGAAATTTATCAGTGGTGAAAGGTAAATTTGTGACTATGAGAGCATTTTACGTGAATGTGAGGTCAATTTTTGTAAACTTAAAAGCATTTTGTAGAAACCTGAGAAGCTGATTTGTGAATGTGAGAGCAGGATAGGTGACTATGAGAAGTAAATTAGTGAATGTTAGAACATTTTGTATAAACGTGAGAAGAAAATTTGATAATACGAGAGGATTTTTTCATGAACGTGACAGCATTTTATGTGAATGTGTGGGGTGAATTGGTAAATGTTAGAATTTTGTGAAATGTGAGAGGTAAATTTAGGAATGTTAGAGAATTTTATATAAATGTGAGAGGTAAATTTGTGAATGCGAGAGGTGAATTAGTACATGTGTGAGGTAAAATATTGAATGCGAAAGCATTTTACGTGAATTCAAGAGGCAAATGTGTGACCAAAACAGAATTTTATAAGAATCTGAGACGTATGAGAGATTTTGAATCAATGCGAAAGGTAAATTTATGAAAGTGAGAGCATTTTGTATAAATGCGAGAAGTAAATTAGAGAATGTAAGAGCATTTATTGTAAATTTGAGATTATGTAAAACAGCTGTAATACATCATAAACTGGATTGTTGATGACATTGAGACGTAAATTATTTATTGTAAATTAATTTGTTAAAATGTGAAATGTAAAATTGTGAATTTCAGAGCATTTTGTGTGAATGCGAGTAGTAATTTAGAGAATACAAGAACATTCGATGTTTGTGTATGAAAGGCAAGGCGTGAAAGCGGTTTAAAGCTTCATCATCAGTGCATCGTCAGTGTCAGGTACCTGTAGAAGTCGTCGAACGTCAACTCTGCCTTCCCTTTCTTCCCGAAGAAGTGTATAAGCAGTGTGGTGTCGATAGTCATGCTCTCGTCCGTGCGCTGGGCAGAGAGGGCCAAAAGGGGGCAGGGCAGAAAAGAAAAGAAAGCAGTGACTGAGAAAAGCATGGTTTGAGATGATTGGATGAAGGGGCTGTCTGTCAAGGATGCAGCGCAATCCAAGGTGCCGGTCGGGGATCTGCTTCGTTCAGTGCATCACCAAAGTGGGAGCAGCACTTGCACAGATGCGGCCATCTTTATACCATTCAGATGAAAACATCAGGCATAAAGATCGAAGGACGAGTGTGAGACGAATACAAGCGCGACAGACATCCACAGATACGCGAACATATGCATTCATAAGATATGCACTCCATAAATCTGGGCAGACGGAGACAGACACAGAGACAGAGACAGAGACACTGGCGGACGTTGACAGACGAGAAGATGCATGAAGACACCGCAGGCCATGCATTTCAGAGACAAGCTGCATTCACACATAAATGCCGATGTGTGAATAGGTGAATAGAGTCCACCTTTTTCCTGCTGCAAACAAACCCTTCCTCCTCTCTCTCTCTCTCTGTTTCTCTCTCAAATGTTCAATATACTCTCCAAAAGCCATGAGAAAAAAACTACACTTGTGATAGTATATGTACGCGTATCATCATCCAGGATAACAGAACTCCTTCGACGTGATACGATGTGATTCAGTATTAAGTAAAAGTTTCAGTTTTAATTGGAAAAGGAGTGATAGGCTACGCCTCCTTCACTAGACTGACAGGCTAATCAACTAACCTCCAGTCTTGGTGTCTAATCTGGAACCGTTACACACTTTTCCACTGCAAAAGACCCGGGTCTCGGTACCAACACCAAATCGCTGCTGGTTTGGTACCAAGAAAAGGTGACGCAATGGGGCGGAGTCATCTCTTCATCCTGACAACATCAGTTGGAGAATGTTTATTTATTAGTTTTTTTTAATGCAAAATTTGCTAAATTATTATAGTAATGATGAATCAGTGGTCTAATGTGAATCAGTCATTATAGTTCTAATTTTCTATTTATTCAACTTTGTGTAGAAAACATTGAGAAAAACATTTTTTTATGTGTCAGTGACTATGTTAAGTTTAAAAAATATTTTAAAAGCAATTAACCTGCTAAAGGGAATCAGATTTTAAACAATTAGCATAGAAAAAGGTGTTACACTGTTATAGGAATAAAAAAATTATGCAGCTGAAAAAATTTGACGGGTAAGAAATATTTCCAGCGCACTCTTAAAAAATGTAGAACCCTTAAGAGTTCTTCGGTTGTCCTTCCAGCAAAATGTTTTCTTCTCAGAAAGAGTTCCAAGTAGAACTTTTTTTGAAGCAAAGAACCTTCAAAGAACCCTTTTCTTAAAAGATTGCTTGTATTAACTGAGTAAGTTTGTGGTACACACTCCAAATTAATGGTTTTTATTTTCTTAGTACCTAAAACCAAATTTAGTTCTTGCACTTGGTACAAAAGGTTCTTCAAGAGGTCTTTATGGGTTCATTGGATAAATAAAGTTCTTAGCCTCCTGAAAGGAATCTTCTAATAAGGAAACATTCTGCTGTAGGGTTCCACATCCAACCTTGAAGGGTTGTCCCAGAAGAACCCATTAGGGTTTTAAATTTAAGAGTGTAGGCTTTATTTCTATACATGCCACACCCCTGAGGCTGAGATATAGGAGGAGGCTGTCATGCTAAAGTTTGTTGGCCACGCCCCCTTTTCAGAAGCTTTCAGTGCATTCAAGCCAAACGAGAGCAGAGCTTCGGTCCATGCCTCTGCGATACCTCCAGCTTAAAATCCTATCCGAGGAGAAACCATTTCAAGCGTTTAGAAAAGAAGTTACAAAAAGAGAAAGAATGGTGGACTCAAGCAGAGGAATCAGACAGGAACATATGGTGTTTGATGGTGTGAGATGTAAACCACGGAAAAGTGCTACACAAAACATATACAGTCATCAGACAAGCATCATCAAAATGGTACTTCCTAAAACATCTGAAAACAAAATTACAGTAAAAAACACAACAAAATGTCTTAAGTGTGAATGAATTTTTCCATGAGTTTTCCATTTAACAATCACCACAGACTTCCTATAGATATTTAAATTACATGTATTATTATTATTTTATTCACATTTCTTCCTCCCCAAAAAATGTGAAAGTGACGCAGACTCTACACTTTATAGTGGATATAGTGGATGATAGTCCTGGGATTTGAACTCGCCACCTTCTTGTTGATGGGGCAGAACCTCAAAGAAATAGTTCTGTGAATTATTAAATTCAAAATAACCTGAAATGTAGTCGACCAGCCAAAAGGTGCTTTGTGTCGGACATCTGCTTATTTGGTTTTCCACTGAACTACGAGTAACGGACGTCTAAAACAGGCTTTAAACTGTGCTATGACTTTTAAGATTGTTACTCGTCATACTGTACGAGATGATCTCAATAAAATCTTGGCTGAATTCTATAGCAGACTGTGTGATATCGTGTGTTCGCCATGTCAGATTATATGATGAAGATCCTCTTAGAATAGATTAAAACTGGGATTAAAATTATGGAAATTATGTTCATCATCAATCATCTGGAAATCATCTTGTGCAGAAAACGGGCTTGAGGTAATAAGGAGATATTTTTTTTCTGGCCATTAGCATGTTTTGTTTATCAAAATCATTTTGTAGCTATTTGTAGCTGGCCAGTGTATTTGACATCATCCTACGCTATCTCCTTATTGGTGGATTTTAGATGAACGTTGTAGCAACACGTAGATTTTAATAAAAAATATTCTCACACTGACAGAACTTTCAGCCATATTTGGTCGCAATGGCATTAAATATTACCTACATTACCTCAGGAATACAACAATTCCGCTTTTAAATTTTGGGAGGCGGGGCTTAGGGAGTGTACACACTGTAAAACATGACCAAGCAGCCATTTTGTTCGAAAACGTGACCAAGCAGCCATTTTGTTCAAAAACGTGACCAAGTAGCCATTTTGTTCGAAAACGTGACCAGGCAGCCATTTTATTCGAAAACATGACCAAGCAGCCATTTTATTCGAAAACGTGACCAAGCAGCCATTTTGTTCGAAAACGTGACCAAGCAGCCATTTTGAAAAGCGATTCGGTTACCCAGGATCTCAATAACGTTACAGTGTTGAACATTACCATGTGAAGTTCTGTTCATTTTGTAGAGATATTTGTACACCACATTAGCGCTGTAGCTTCTTGATTGATTGGCAGCATTTGGAGCATAAGCAAAATTGTTTACGTTTACTTTTTTTTTAACGAACTATCCTTTAATCACTGAGCTGCTACTACTACTATTAGGACATATTCACTCTTTTTTTCATTCCTCTATTTTCTGGAAGATTGGCATAAGGAGCGTTCCTGTTCACAGTTCCTGGAAACCACTACTACAAAGTCATCATTGCATTACACCGTAGACGGCCACGCCCCCTGTGGGGCGGAGTCATCACTTGCGGGCTTTTAGCCTTTGATCTGGCAGGTGAAAAACAGTGATTAGTGGGATGACTAATACACACTTCCACACACACGCACACTCACATGCAATCACTCAGACACACACTCATCAGACGCTTACAAACATACGCCCACAACACACACGCACACACACGCGGTCTAAGTGTTCATCTGAGAGCGTGCAGTCAATAATACAAACAATCCTGTGGAAGTGTGTCATCTGGAAGAGTGGGATCTCAGATTACTGTCTCTTTCACACACACACACACACACACACACACACTGTCTTTGTGAGTAACAGACTGTGTAAATAAAGGGCAGATGTACGGCTCGGCAGTGTCATTAGGCTGCAGTTTCCTCGTCATTAAAGCACCTCAACACAGCCAAATAAATGCCTCATCGCTTCCCAGTTGTCTGCTGCCATCTGATATTAGAACATGATGTTACAACCCTTGAAAAGACGCGGAACCTCCCTACTGATGCACTAAATCCAAAACAAATCGCTAGTTATACGTCTGCAGTGTACGGTCCATGATCTAACACACTATTCTAACTGTATAAGCTGCACTGTGGTGGATTTGTTTTAGCTGAATGTGTGCACCTGTTCCGTGTTTCCCCATCAATTAGGTTTGTATATTTATACTAGGGGTGTGACGAGCCAAAGATCTGGATCGGTGCTTCCATTTAAAAGGCAACGATTGAAATGATTATAAATTGATTATTGTTGTGAAAAGGAAAACAACTGGTGTGTAAATAATTTAATAGGCTAGCAAGATGATTTGCTCATGTCTCTTTTAAACTTTTAAAATAGTCCTTTTCTACGTCATCATTCATGAAATCACCGTAAGCTTACATCAGATTCTGACCAAACTTGGTCACATATCGATGGGAGGATACTAAATCGTATTGTGTCATAGCGGATTCAGTGGTATCGTCAAATATCGAATGGTTACCTTATGAATTGAAATCTTATCGTATCTTGTGGAAGATTGAGGTTCCATACCCCTAATTTATACCCTCCAACCTTGATGTATGAAGTTTGGGGCCATTTTGAAGCGTAATTAGATGTTAAAACCTTGTGGCCTACGTACGAAAATGGCATACAAGCCTAAATGCGCAGCTTGCACATGCAATAATAAGGGTTGAGGTAATAAGGAGATTTTTTTTCTGTCCGTTAGCATGTTTCGTTTACCTTTCGCCATCACCACTGCCATATTTGTAGCTATTCGGTAAGTTTGGTGTCCCCCTATTGGTGGATTTTAGATGAGTGTCAAAGTAGCACTCATACTGAGATTTTAATCAAATATTTCTCACAGTGCCAGAACTTTGGTTGCGATGGCACTAAAATGCTCGTGTCACAAATGGCTTATGAACAAAGAATTCTTTTATGATGTGTGAGCGTAATTTGCGGCTGCATCCAGTAGCTCAAATCAAGCGATGCACTGTGGAAGTGCACTCGATATTTTCAATTTGAAATGAACTGCTCTTAAAATATTGCACTAGAGTTGATCAGTCACAGATACAGTGACACCCAGAAATCCTACGAGTGTTTCGAGATCCTTCCATGTTCACGATCAGTGCAATGATGAGGTGAAATAGATAAAAAGTAGATAAAAGTAAAAAAAGTTGGGTCAAAAATAATAAACACTCGTACTCCATACCCAGTAGTTAGGAGTTTGGTGTTTTCCCTGCTCTAGTACACTTGATTTGACTCAGTGAAGGGTTCGAGGAGTTCAATCAGGTGTTTTAGAGCAGGACCTCGAACCTACGTGGAGAAGGATGTGCTCATGGTGAGGACGATGAATGAAAAAAGCGAGGGATGAGAGTGTGAGGGCTGAAGCTGTACCTCTGCCAGGTCAGAAAAGAGCACTTGGCTGGTGCTTCGTCTCAACACGTCCCAGTAGCTCCGCGCCACACACTCCTCTCGGCTCTCTTTTTTCGACACCTGAGGGAGGGTCGGCAGCACAGGGGCGGCCGTTAGTGGGTTAGAAATCGCTAGCAAGAGAAATGAGTGCATATTGAAAATGTGAAAAGAAGAGGGTTCGTTTAGGGCTACGCTGCACGAGGTTACGTGAGCTTTATTAAACTTGTTTGGTTAGTACTATTACTGGATGAAAAAAATGTTTCCGTTTTATAAACAATATCTTGTCCTGTTTTGGATGAATCTTAAATGTTAGTGTTTGTTAGTGTTGAGAGGAAGGTCATCGATAAATATTTTGATTTTAAAGCAGTTTCTAGTCTAATCTGGCTGAAAAATATAGAAACGTAGCGTCGCATTCGAATCTGTGGATGATGAAGAAGTCCGTAAATACAGAATAAATATCATTTAGAGGATTTGATTAAATACTTATTTACTTATTTAATTGGCAATGGTGGAGATACTAATAAAACAGTAATGTAAAAATTGAATATTTGAATATAAAATTTCAATAGAAAAATTATGAAAATTTAACAGTCTAGCAATTATAAGTAAATGTTCTTTAATTTTTGGACATTCAGGGATAAGTCAATGAAAATTCCTTTTTTTTTTTGCTATTTTGAAACTTAAAATTTTAAACTGCACTAATTTGTGTGTGTTTATGGCCATGCCCAGTAATTATTATTAATATAATTTATATTAATTTATATAATTTATACCGTGAAAATTTCATACTGTAACACTGCTATTTCTTTCTTTCTTTCTTTCTTTCTTTCTTTCATCACTTCCTGCTCTCTAACTTTCTACAGTGATCCATTTTGCAAAAGAAGCCACTGTGTTGAAACATGACAGAAGGGCCACCTCGGTTTCTGTGTGTGTGTGTGTGTGTGTGTGATTAAAGGTCACATAGGTGGACTAAGTACTTTAAAACACTCCAGCAGTGGCTCAATAGAAAACACATTTTGCTCTCAGTGTGTTTCTGCTCCAATCAGTCAAAGCGTCTCTGATGAAGTTTGCACTGGACTTGTTACGAGAAAAAAGATCAATCTGAATTTAATTTCCCCCAAATCAGGGTCAAAACAGTTACTTAAATAAATAAATAATAAAAAAAAACAAATCATTTGACCCTTGAAGGTCAAACCTCCCTGCTTTGCTCGTGATCTGTCGATTTTTCCCCCGTGCTCGTCCTGTTTTCCCACCTTCGTTTCACATCTAACACATAAGGTCAAAGGTCAGAGGGCACAAGGTGTTGGTGATACATACGCTAGTGCCCGGGGCGACATGATATCCGTAGAGCTGCATGCTCTACGTGGCGTTCGGAGAGGCAGCGGAGGAGGAAGAGGAGAGAGGAAGGAGATGAACACACACACAGGCCAAGTGGTTAAAGAAGACATTTACACTCGTTACTCGTTTTCTTCCTCACTATGAGGTTCAGAGTTTTCTTCCTCACTATGAGGGACTCAAATTTTCAAAACCGGGGCACAAAGTTGTCATTCAGCAAATCATCATGGTTGCCATGGCGAGACATTATACACACATAACACATATAGGAAAAACAGTCATTTGGGCTTTATAACAGCTTAAAGAGCATTCCTTAGTCATGATATAAAAACATCAGGGTCTTAACAGTGTGTCTATGTGTGTGAGACGCTAATGCTGCAGAAACCTACTGGCTGTTTTTTAATTTCCCTCCCAAGACCATCCGAGCATCCATGATGTCATCCGTCCATCAAATATTAAAGGGATTCTTTACCTGATAAACATGCTGTAACTTGCTGATTAGATCACTACCCTTATGAAGTAGCACACCATCATCACCCTCAGGTGGCCACTGTGGATCCTCTCCCTGATACGCAACAAACAGTCATCTTTTTATGGCAGCCATTTTGCCTGACTTCAATCAGCAGGCCAATAAACATCTCCCATATGGGAAGCAAACAACAAATTATGGCTCTTCCCAACATCAGACACACATTTTCTTACCCAGGAGCAACCCACACAGACAGTAACTCAAGTGGAAGAAACCCACACAGACATCAACTCAAGCTCAGGTTCAAACTGGGGATTCTGGAACCATGAGAAGACAATGCTACCCACTGTACCACTGTGCCGCCTACAGCATCTATGTCCAAATAATCATCCGTATCCTGATCCCAATATCCAACTCCCAATCCAATCCCCATCTCCTAATCCATCAGCCAAGCACTCCTGACCCAACACCATTTTTCAGCCTAGTGCTCATCTCAAATCTGATCCAAATCTCAATTATGGAAACCAGTCATCCAACCCAAAACCATTTCTGGATCTCTCCACCCAACACTGAGCTCCAGTTCCATCAGATACCTCCCAAGTCACAGATTCAAAAGCCATCTCTCAAACCAACGTCCTTCTCCTGATCCTGACCAACATACATCTTTTGATTCAAAATCCATCATATGAGCCAATACCGACTTAATCCATCCACTCATTTATCTTCAGTAACCGATTTACCCTCATCAGAGTAAAGGCTGATTCAGAACCTATCCCAGGAACACTGGGCACAAAGTGGGAATACACCATGGATAGGATGCCAGTCCATCCAACCTGAGCTCAGGATCAAACCAGGGAACCTGAAGCTGCCAACACCAATCACTTGATCCAAAATCCATCTCCTGACCCAATATCCTCATCCTGACCTCTTGATTCAAAACATCTCCTGACCTTTTCTCTTGACAGAATCCATTTTCCCATCCCAATACACATTTCTTGATTCCAAATCATCCATCACTGGACCTAACACCAACCTCCTTATCTCTGCTCTTAACTCCACCTCGTGTTCCAAAACTAAATTTCCAAATCTTCCAAACTATTTTCATTTTTCTGACCCGACTTCCACTTCCCATGTCTCCAGTCCATCAATTCTCATATCTTATCCTAACGACCAACCCAAATTTCAGGTGAATAAAGTTTTGTGGAAATACTAAACTCCATACCTAAACCCCATCTATTTTCCTGATACCCTTTATCTCTCCAATCATCTTCAAACTAAACCCAAACCTCTCAAATCTCCCAACCCAAAATGCCTGATCTCCTGAGTTATCAGGTCTACTCCCAATCACACAGCTGACCTTCTGTCTGTCACACAGCATTTAAACACCATGTTACTCATTTGGTTCTGGTTATTTTTCATCTTTAATATAAAAACGTTAACTGAACCTCGTGTACAGACCCTTACCAGCTGAGCTGACTTCTCGGCGTCTCCCTTGCGTCCCTTCTTTTCGTTCTTCTTCCGGAAGATTTCCTGCAGCTGTAGATGTACAGAATATAGTGTGAGCATAGATGCTTCTTTTGCTAATCTCTAATAAGATCTTCTACAATAAAACAAAACAATGACAATTAAGGAGAATTCATTTTCAGGTCTGGCTGTAACTCAAGGTCTAGGTACTTGTTCTGTTAAATCCATCAAGTAAGTGCTTCGACCTCCTGGATTTGCATTAATTGGACTGTTCCTTCCTTCAAAAGATCTATAACTGGGTCACTATAAACAGAGAAAAGTCAGATTATCTCACCACCAGAAACTCTTGCTTGTCCACCATCTGGTTGCCGTCGGCGTCGAACATGTTGAAGGCTATTTTAAAGCCAGCATGAGGCTCTGAGGAAGAGACACGTGAGTCATACATGTAGATTCATTATTTTCATAATGTGATAATGTGCATTACTATGATGTCATTCGTATAAAGCATTAGCCAGGAAGACTCCTCGGTGGAAAATCATCTCATCGCATGATTGCATTGTCCCAAGACAGTAGGGGAGTTTCGGTAACTCATCAAGATTATCTTTAAGCATGAACTAGAAGGATGATATAATATTTTGTCCGTATACCACAGCGCTGTTGAATTCTGCAGTCTGTAAAGAGATGTTTATTTAACCTTTATGGAAGGAGTCTCCAGTGTCAGTGATAATGGTCCAAACTTCTTCTCACATCTTCTTGTTCTATTTACTAGTAATTTGAAATTTTAGTCTATGAATTCTACAATCACATAGTGACTAACAAACGAATATTCAAACACTGATGCATCGTCTCAAGCTTGACACTAATTCCAACTTTGAAGCTCATCAGTTCAAAGTCAGAGTCTCAGTTCCAGCTCTCCTTTCGTACCAAACACCACCTTTCATCACCTCCTCCAGGTGTGTTTTTGACCTTGTCGAGGGCCACATGTCTCTCCATGGTGTTACGTTGCCGTGGGAACAGTATGTCAAGGCAGGGTCGCTGTGTTCTAGAGGACGTGCTGAGTGAAGTACTTCAGCGCAGCAGGAAAAGGTGAAGACACAAGCTTTAATGATGCTACTCAACGACTTCATAATGCCTGAGCTATATCAGAACACAGAATGTGGAGCACTTATGAAAAAAAGTTATAAAAGGTATAAAAGCATTTATACCACAGAGCTCCTGAAATCTGGAACCTCACAGTTCAGATGGTTAGATACACATCACGGCAGATTATCACCACATGCTGTTGAATATTTAGAGATGTTTACATTGACAAAATTGGCTTGTCTAGGTGTCTCGCTTGGGATAAAAGTGTGGGTGGAAACTGTTTGGGTCTGCTAGACCATAAAGTATAACAGAGATTAGGCTTTTGTGGTTTGTCTTTAATGAAGGAAACAAGGTCTGGTGAAACTGTGAGCCCCCCAAAAATAAGAAAGACAAAATGATAGCTAAAGGGACAAACTGAGATATTGAGCCAATGGATGAAACAGGAAAGAGGGACCAATTGAGAGGGAATGAAGAGAAATGGACAAAGCAGGACAAAAAAAGTGAAAAATTCTCATACTTACTGGTCAGGATACAAAGCAGGAAGAGATACTCTGTGTAAGCGATGATGCCTGCAAAACAAAATCAAAGGGTCACTTTTTTCTGCTAAAGGACAGTACTACACACCAATACACCTCATCCCTCATCCCTTGTTTCTTTTCTCATTCTTCTCTCTCCTCTGTCCAACTTTCCCCCTGTCTAAACAGGACCACTTGATGGGCATTTCAACTGAAACCTGAATTCGAAATCTTTGCTAGTTTTACAAAGGGATGTCCTTTCATGGAGTTAAGATCTAAAGATTTTCTCGGGTGCACACAGAAAGCATCAGGCCTTTTTCTGGCCCAAACACTCCAGGACGGACTGCCGAAGTTACCCAAGCTTTTGTTTCGACTTGTGAGAAAGACGATACATGATGGAAGTTCTTGAGGATGTTTTGGTAGTGAGGGTAGAAGACAGGGATACATTACCCCCTACACAGCCACTGAAAGCATTCTCCACATGTATTGGTAGCAGGGCTACAGATAGTTCTGGCTGACTGAGCCGAGTGTTTCAGGCCAGCGGTCTTTTACGCCTGGGGGAGAGGAACCCAACATGAGTCCATTTACTAGAGCAGGGGATGATACCTACCTGGTCTTCCCGCACACAAACAGACAAATATGCACACCCATTGAACATCAGGCTTCTTGATGTCCTCAAGCTGTAGAACTAATGCTAAGATTTCTTGTTCACTATTAGTTGACATTATCAAATGGTCAACAAATCTGAAAACTTCATTTACCAAGCAGGGATAAGTTTTAATCAAATGACGTTTCTCAAACCAGATCCCAAATGGTGTGGAATGGGCAAAAATGAATCAATAGGAATATGGAATGATCTGCTGGTTCTAGCTGGTTCAATCCCAATTGGCTACAGTACATCAAAGTACAAAGTACATCACAATCAGGCAACTAGAGCAAAAAAGGAAAGTGGACTTAATCCAAAGCGCCTTTGAATTTTTCTGAGTTGATACAACAAACGCACCCAACGAATTCAAGAACAACTTTATTTATGCCACCCTTATTTATTTAGCAAATCAGAATTCCATGTATCCTGCTATGCCATTGTCTGTGGTACGTAATCCTAGGAAAAAATGTGTAAGATCTTGGGAAAAAAAATCCATTTAGTTTAGATTTTCAGTGCTAAACCCACCCCTCACTCAAACCTTAACCTTTGGTATCTCTTTCGAAAAAAATGAGCTGTGTAACTTGTTAGGACCCTGTGGATAATTCTAGGACCCAATATAATGGCTCTAGCATCAAGCTAGCAAAATAAGACCTAAAATGAAACCCCAGCCACCTGGCAAATGCAGATAAAATGTGCAATTAGGAGATTACAAATTTGAATCCACTATCTGTTGCCATCCAAGAGAGCAAAAAATGGTTAGGAGGGATGGCGTTACTGTCGTTACTGTCAATCAGAGTGATGCTAACCCATCTTGGGCATCTTTAACAGGAAGTGAATGTTAGCCTTCACCCTCTGTGGTTGGTACCTAGATAAGGTGGAGATTCACAAAATGACCAATGATGGTTCTAGCATCTCTCAAAAAACCAGAAACCTTCTTACAGATCTATTACCTCAAGTGAGGTACGTCAGAGGACCCCTTGGAATAGGTGAGGGAATGAGCCGACATAGCTGTAGCCTTCAGGAGATGTTTCTCCAGTTTCAACTTGTGTGACGGAGGTGTTACATACTTCCCGTTTGTGAAGGAAAGTCAACGAGGTGAATGTCTAGCAGCAGGATGTAAAAGAACAACGAATTACGCGATGAGGAATTGACTGATATATTGTAAGAGATTTGGGTTGTACGGTTAGCATGGAGTAAATTGTTCACATCTCTCCACCCCTCTCCCTCAGGTTCAGCTGTATTCCCAATGATCACCTTGGCTCCATATTTCCCTGGAAACCAGCCTCTGGAGATGTTCTCACCCACACACACACACACACACACACCCACACACACACACACACACACAGCCACACACACCTTTCCATCAGATTTGAACCAGATTCTGTGTTTTGTCTTCATAACACGGCGTCGGTCAAGTTAGGAGGATGCTGCGAATTACGGGGCTGCAGTTAAAAACGATAATTATAAAAGGAAAGGAGTGGAATCCGTGCGGTTTATTTTTTAGCCGTCCCGCTGCGGTTAGCGCCTGTGTGAAGCGGGTGTGTAATTATCACCGCGGGGAATTAGCCAGTCTGCTACCAGCGCCGCGCCAGCAAATGCTTTAATTGCAGCTCTCGTGTCAGTGATCTTCCTCGTGTTTATTTATTTATTTATTTAATTCACATTCCTTTTGTGTTTTTGTTTCAATTTGGAATTCGGGAACGCTGCCAGCTTCCGGAGAGACGATGAATAGCGGCAAGAAAGAAAGAAACAAAGAGAGCAAGAAGGAGGGATTCAGCATTAGTACGGGCAAAGTGTGTGACTATACAGGCTGCTACGCAACAAGCAGAGAATTAAACTGAGCAAATTCTGGGTGGAGCACCAAAGGGATGTTAGCTAAGGGCTAATGTTTAAGCCTTTCCTTTGTTTCCTGTGAGTTTCAGTTACATAAGATTGTTAGCGAAGGATCACTATGGGTAGAAAATAAACTGTGAGATTATATAAATCAATGTTGCTAATAGCCGAACTGCTACTGATGATTAGCAACATACAATATGATTGCATTTTACTTCATCACACCACCTTGTCCTTGATTGTTTTCCTTTACCAACACGACCCCAAGTGTTTTATTAATTACATAGATGATAATAACAGTAGTGACATCAGAAGAGTTTGCTGTGTTTGATAAACAAGAAAACCAAAATCATGTTTTTTCTTCCTTCAAGAGAACATGTGACACTACTGCTTCAACTAGCATGTTAGCTAAAAGACATATCCTAATACTCTATATCTGAAACCATGATAAAATTCCAGCCAAATATTCTAATGAGGAAATGATATCTCAGAGCATGACTACCATATCCAATCCTAAACATTAGCTACTAATCTGCTATTTTATGCTAAACCACAAGCTTAAGTTGTACCACAAATTAAAAAGGCTAGTAATGATGACTAAAAAAAAAA
>CM040481.1:14746870-14763904 GCA_022758105.1 Pangasianodon gigas | reverse complement strand
TGTACTTATTATTTATTATTGTACTTTTTTTTATTTTTTATTTTATTTTTTTTTTTTTTATTATTATAATTGGTTATTGTAGTATTTAATTTATGTAAACTGTATGTATAGAAGGGTGAGTGCAGGTGTACCTGTTCATGTGTTCTTTTGTTAATGGGTCATAAATAAGAAAAGTCAATAAAGAGAGGAAAAAAAAAAAAATACGTTACGAGTCTGTAGGTTAAGAGTCTGTATGGTACAAATTTGTACTTTATGAGTCTCTTTGTTACGAGTCTGTTTGTTACGGGTCTATACGTTACGAATCTCTATGAGTCTGTACATTATGAGTCTGTACATTATGAGTCTGTACGTTACGGGTCTATATGTTACGGGTCTATATGTTACGAGTCTCTATGTTACGGGTCTATATGTTACGGGTCTATATGTTACGGGTCTATATGTTACGAGTCTCTATGAGTCTTTACATTAGGAGTCTGTATGTTATGAATCTGTACATTACGAGTCTGTAAGTTATAGGTCTGTACATTACAACGTCTGTAGATAACGAGTCTCTGTGTTATGGGTCTGTACAAGTTGTACTTTACAGTTCTGTATATTTTTCAAGACTGTATGTTACAGGTCTGCATGTTAAGGGTCTGAATCTTACAGGTCTGTACGTTATGAGTCTGTGTGTTACGAGTCTGAATGTTACAGGTCTGTACATTATGAGTCTGTATGTCCTGAGTCTGCACATTATGAGTCTGTACATTACGGGTCTCTATGTTACGAGTCTGTACATTATGAGTCTCCATGACATGGGTCTGTACAAGTCTGGAATTTAATGCTCTGTATGTTTTTCTAGACTGAATGTTAAGCACTTTGGGCTGTGCTCATCTCAGAAAAGTGTGCAAAACAATAATAAATGTAAAGAATATGTAAATAATTGCAGTGTGTTGCTTATATTGCAAACGCAGTAATAATGAAGTTTTCTCTCTCACCGCTGAGTGACGCTCACTGAACTCTTGCTCTGCTGCAACACTCGCACAACTTTATCCCTCAACTCAACAATCCTGCAACAATCTGATGCAACTCTCCATCTTCAAACACTGCGGGTTCTGTTACATGAGTTCACCCACACACTCTTTTCATACACTCTGTACCGAATGTATCAGTACTTTATGGAAATTCAGCAGCATGTCTCACTCTGTCAAAATCCCTCTCCACATGGACACAGGATTTGTCTTTAGTGTCTCTGCCTGTCAATCATTATCGCCCCGGCAACTACCATCAGCATTATTAGTCTTTAAAATGCACAGTCAGTAAGTAGGATTAGAAAAACACACAGACCTGCTATCACCATCTCTCTTCCTCAACATCAAATCTGAGAAGTGTTAATGCTATCACCGGATAGTTAAGAACTAATAAACTGGAAGTTGATGTTTGCACTGATTAGACCAAAACACCAAAACACACACTTAATGATTTATCTTCTGTTTCTATGTCTGATTTGTCTAGATCATGGAACAACCAAGCTGATTGCTGTTACGATCCCAACCAATCAGATTTACTATATACAGTGCCTTACAAGTATTCTAGAAAGAAAGAAAGAAACAAAGAAGTGTTGTTGATTCAGTTCAGTGTGTTGATTCAGTTCAGTGTGTTGATGATTCAGTTCAGTGTGTTGATTCAGTTCAGTGTGTTATTCCAGTTCAGTGTGTTGTTATAGTTTACCGCATTGTTTCAGTGTGTTGTTTTCGTCACACACTCTCTCCCTCTGCTCTACACACTCACTGTTGTTATTTGTGTTGTCTTTAATGTGGTACAGACATTAAGATAATGTGAAATGCCGTTATCGGTTGCTCGTTGTTGTTTTCACACACACTCAGTGCTAAGAGAGAGGAGAAACGTGGGCTCATGATGAAACTTCATAACCCAGAGTGGTGCTGCTGCTGCATGTAATCCACACACACACACACACACACACACACACACACACACACATTAAATATACATTAGCGACAGGCGCTGGCTCAGAGCAAGCACTTCGCTTCAGGATTTACACCACATCAAGGGTTTTTTCTTTTTGAATAAAACACTGCGGTTCTGGTTTTGTCCAATGAATAATTCATGAAGGAATTTTTAGCGCTAAAAAGGCCAGCTCTGGAGTGTAGAGAGATCAGCAGAGCTAAAGAAAACCTGAGTTTAGCAGGAAGTAGTGCGGAATCCAGGAAGTGTTCGGAGTTCTGGGTGTTTTAAGGCGTGTTTACAGATAGAACAGAAAACCTGGTCCTGACTTACACTCGAAACCTCCATTAAAACTAAACTAGTGCCTGGTGTTAGCGCTGAGCATGAAAAAAGAAAAGGAGAAGTACAAAGATGAAAGAAAGATAGAAAGAAAAAGAAAGAAGGATGTAGAGGAAGAAAGAAAAGAAAGAAAGAAAGTGTAAGAAAGATGTAGATGAGGAAAGAAAAAAGGCAAGAAAGAAACAACAAATGGGAGAAAGTGGGAGTAAAGAAAATGAGAAAGTGGGAGTAAAGAAAACGAGAAAGAAAGAAAGAAAGAAAACTGATGTTTTTGGATGTTATTGAGGCTGGAGTAAAAGACAAAAATTGGTGGAAATTATGTTTTTTTTTGTGATCAGATAAAAAGAAAAAAAGGAGAAATACACAGATGAAAGAAAATCAGAAAGAAAAAGTAAGAAGGGTGTAGAGAAAGAAAGAAAGAAAGAAAGGTGTAGAGGAGGAAAGAAAAAAGGCAAGAAAGAAACAACAAACGGGAGAAAGTGGGTATAAAGAAAAGGAGAAAGAAAGGAAAGAAAGGAAAGAAAGAAAGAAAGAAAGAGACATAAAGTTGGTGGAAATTGTGTACGTTTTTTGTGTGTGTGAGCAGATTTGACTTTGATAAACGAGGGCCATTACAAACCAAATGCGAAGCTGTTTAGAGGTGTGTGTGTGTTTGAGTGGGTGTGCGTATGTGTTTGCGTGGGTGTGTGTGTGTGTGTGTGCGTGTGTGTGTTTGAGTGTGTGTGCGTGTGTGTTTGCATGGGTGTGTGTTTGAGTGGGTGTGTGTGTGTTTGAGTGTGTGTATGCGCGTGTGTGTTTGAGTGGGTGTGTGTGTGTTTGAGTGTGTGCGTGGGTGTTTGCGTGGGTGTGTGTGTGTGCGCGTGTGTGTTTGCGTGAGTGTGTGTGTTTGCGTGGGTGTGTGTTTGAGTGTGTGTTTGCGTGGGTGTGTGTTTGAGTGTGTGTGTGTGTGTGTTTGCGTGGGTGGAGTGAATGTTCTGAACCCCCACTTTTTGTGCAGATGGTGTGTGAGAACACACACAGCTGTCCCAGCCCGAGGGAGCCGGATCCATGCGGGAAAACCCCTCTGGGTTCCGTCTCTAATCAAGAACATACAACAAACGAGTGAGCGAGAATTAACACGAGTAACTGGAACACAGCCACGGTGCTGATTTATAACGAGAGGGGAACATTTTTACACACTTCTGAGAGAAAGAGACAGAACGAGAGAGAGAGAGAGAGAGAGAGAATGAGTGAGAAAGAAAGAGAAAAGAGAGAGAAAGAGCTTTTACACGTCTGTTTAGCTGAAGAGTGCAGAATGATTTCCCTCATGGAGTATTTACACGAAATCTCTCTCTCTCTTTTTTTTTTTTAAAGAGCATCGTTTGTGTTTGTGTAAATTGGATCATGTCCGAAAAGGTCTTGTATTCCTCGAGGCTGTTTAATAGAGGTTTCTCTCATGAGGCTGCGTCCCAATATCTTATAGCAGGTTTTATTTTCTCACTTATTATACACACTACAGCGTTTTCACTCCGTCCTTATTCATTACGGACGAATCCATTAATTAGAAATGATTCCAATGAACTGATCCGTTGTTAATCTGTAAAATAAATCCTACATTAAAAAAAGAAATCTCTCATGGCGTCTTAGCGGGTGAACATACTGTATCTGAATGAAGTCATATTTATCTAGTTTTTATTATTCTATCTTTACAGATTAGCTTGGTCCAAAAAAAAATGTTTAAAATTAGCATAATTATCTGCCAATAGAACAAGACTATTTTATACAGCGGCTTTTTGGCCCATTGTTTTAAAAAATACAAGATACTTTTAAAAAATACAAGATTTCAAGAATAAACTCGTAATGTTTTCGAGAAAAATTCATAATATAACAAGAAATTACGACTTTTCTTGAAATATTACGACTTTATTCTCGAAATATTGCAACCTGTCTTCTTATAATCACAGTGCTGTTGAATTCTGGATTCTGATTGGTTGTCGGGTGTCGATTCATTTTCTAGAACAGCAGCACTAACAGTAGCGCAGGTTTATATTAATGCACTCAGTCTGATACGTTATCGTTTCCATAGTAACAGCTCATTCACAGGGAATCGTAAAGCAGACACGCTACATAAACTGATTTTTGAGAAATCATTGATATGGTTGAGTTTTCTGTAAACTTCACTACCTGGACATGTTTATCTCACATTTATGGAAGGAGTCTCCAGTGTCAGCGCTTTGTAACAGTCAGAGGTAAAGCTGTAACTTTAAGTTTTCTGACGTCTTCAGGACAGAGGAGTTTACTCTTTAAGAAAGAGTTCAAGAGATAGAAAGAAGACAGGCTGGTGAGGGAACGACTGTTTACAGCTGCTATAACGTAAGTGAGAACAGGAACTAACTTGTTTCATGGACATTCCACAACATTAAATGTAGCTATAAACAGATAAAAAAAACAGAATGCATTGTTCTTTATTTAATAGAAAACTTTTTGGATTTCTATTACTGAAAATGATGACGGAATCAGGTTTGAGAAATTTACACCAGCTTCACGTATCTAATAAACTGGAATTTTAGTGTAATTTCACAGAAATGTATTTATAACTGTAAAGTAGAAACTGTTCTTTATAATTAATTCACTTACTCCAAGCACTCCAAATACTCTTTTCTTTCGAAAGTCCTTGAACACTCTGTCTACAATCAGTGGTCTCTCTATCTCACCCAGAACCCAGAACAACCTCCAAGATCCTACCAGTCTGGCTTCAAAGCATCACACTCCTCAGAACCTGCTCTAGTGGCCATCATTGAGGAGCTTCATGCTGCCAGATCAGCTTTCGATACAGTCAACCACAGCACTCTCTCGTCTGTCTTGTTCATCCTCAAGAGTCTTGGAATTCGTGACATGGCATGGAAATGTTTGGCTTCTTACCTGGAGAGATGATCATGTCATGTGACCTGGTGGGAATCCACATCTGCTCCATGCCGACTCTCCGCTGATGTCACACAAGGGTCAGTGCTGTTGTCCCTCTATACCTGGTCTCTCAGTGTGGTCACATCCTCGCATGGGTTTTCATACCACTGCTATGTCGATGACACTCAACTCATCCTCTCCTTTCCTCCCTCAGACACTCATGGTTCTGCTCGGATCTCAGCATGTCTGGCAGACATCTCGTCATGGATGGCAGCTCATCAGCTGAAACTAAATCCCAGTTCATCCCTGGAGATGCATCCCCACGTCAAGATTTTGAGATCTCCCTGGACACCTCTCACCATCTCACCATCTGTCACTGTACACAGCCTTGGGGTAACCATGGACAACCAACTGTCCTTCTCACCTCACATCGCAAAACTGCCTCGGTCATGCAGTTTAAACAATGCTTTAAACAATCAGGAGAATCAGGAGGCCATATCTATCCACAGAGGCCACACAGGTGCTTGTTCAATACCTTGACATTTCAAGACTGGACTACTGCAACCCGTTCCCAGCAGGTCTGCCTCTGCACGCCATCCGACCTCTGCAACTGATCTTCTCCCACACTATCCCATTGCTGTGATCCCACCACTGACTTCCTGTAGCTGCCTGCATCAGATTTAAAACACTGATGCTTGACTACAAAGCCTTCCGATCCTCTAGCACCGCTCCATCTCTCAGGGTTCAAGGAAGGCATGCATCAAGGCTCTTCTCTGTTCTGGAAGCTGGGGGTTGGGGAATGAACTTCCCCTGGCTGTCCACTGGCAGTCTTCAAACAACGACTAAAGACCTACCTCTTCATGAAGTTCTTAAATGAGCACTTGGTATAAAAAATGTCATTGTCTTGTGTATTTTTCATACTGTACTCCCCATCAGTGGTTTTAGACTGGTGGCACTCGTAGTCCCTGACCTAGTGAACCAACACGAGGATGTGTTTATTGATACAGACATCAAAACACTTCGGTATGTTGCAGTGGATAAGAGCATCTGCCAAATGCCATAAATGTAAATGTACTCCACATCATAATGAAACTGAAATCTTCTTTACTGACTACAGACAAAAATAGCAAAAAAGTTATGTTTTGTTCTACACAAAGTAGATTTTTTTTTTACATCTATCTGATATAACACAGTAACAGAAAAAAAAACTTAACTTGCTGTCTTTCTCTGGTTCTAACAACAAATCTCTACTCACTCTCCAGAAATTTAGATCGAGAGGCTCTGTGAGATTTGGGGAGAGAGAGAGAGAGAGAGAGAGAGAGAGAGAGAGACTCATGCAGCGTGAGAAGCCGAGCTTGTACCTACGTACAGATCAGTGTAAGTGGACGACTGCAACCAAACACTGTGTCACCCGTCAGGTAATGAGAAAGAGTTGATTAAAAATGATTAAAATCAGCACTTATAAATACATATGTTAAATAAAATATCTGACATAAAGGACAACCTGCTAAAATTAAACTTGTTAAACTTTTGCAGCTTCGTCTTTTATTGATTTTTTTCATCCTGCCAGCAGTGTTGGTGTTATGTAACGGTATGAGTGAGGGAAGCTCCTGCAGAACAAACATCAATCCAGTCTTTTTTTTTGCCTGCAGGTTTTCTCAGAGCAGAATAATGATCTACTACCCACAAACTGCTATTTTTTTTTTAGATAGCACTGCATTGTAAAATAGAAAAATGTATTTTCTGCATCAACTCTATACAAAGATCAACAGTAAACACCATTTTTAGTAATCTGTTGATTGTTAGTAATTTAAGTCTTTTTTTTTTTTGAGGCAGAGTAAGGAAAGCCAGAGAGTCTTATTTTGAGTAAAAAGTCAGCAGTGTGAGTCGAAACAGGACTTGCCCAGAATAAAAATAAGCCTAGTCAGTGTTTTGGTCAGCAACATGCTTTATTTTTAAAGCTGCTGTTGCCATCTGTTCTCAGTAAGACACTTTGTAGAAGGTGCTGGGGCTAAAAAATTGACATCAAGGGATATCAAGCCAATCAGATTGGTCACCATAAATTATAACACTCAATTATAACACTTTATCATAAATTATAAAAAGCCATAAACTGTAGAACTCAGCCAATCAGATTGTAAGATGGTCATAAACTGTGGAAATCAACCAATGAGATTCTTAGATGGCCAAGAACACAGACATTCAACCAATCAGATCCTTGGATCATCACATTCAGTCTGGATTCTTAGCCATTTAGAAAGTCAAGAAAGTCATAAATTGTGGCACTTCCCAGCCAATCAGATCCACAGATGGTTATAAACTGTGGAAATCAACCAATAAGATTCTTAGATGGCCATAAACACAGATATTTACCCAACCAGTCCAATTCTGAGATGATCACAAACACAGCTAAACACTTTCAGCCAATCAGATCCTTGGATCACTACATTTAGTCATGCTTCTCAGCCAATCAGGTCTCAAGAAAGTCATAAATTGTGGCACTTCCCATCCAATCAGATTCTTAATTGGCCATAAACTGTGGAATTCAGCCAACAGGATTCTTAAATGGCTGTAAACACATACATTCAACCAGTATACCAATATTCAACCCTTCTCTCAGCCAATCAGACACTCAGACAGTCATAAACAGTGACACTCAGCTAATCAGATCACAGTCAGTACCCCTCTTCAACCAATCAGATCTCTCATCCAGTCAGAACCTTGTATCACATCACACTTGGTCACAATTCTCAGCCAATCAGATCATAAGTTAGTTATAAACTGGGCACTCAGCCAATCAGATTATTTTCATGCTTCTCAGCCAATCAGACTTCAAGATAGTGATAAATTCTGGCACTTCTCAGCCAATCAGAGCTCAGGATTGCCATAAACATTGGAATTCAGCAAATCAGGTCCTTGGACCATCACACTGAGTCATGCTTCTCAGCCAATCAGATATCAAACAGTCATAAATTGTTGCTTTCAGCCAATGAGCTTCTTAGGCCACCCCAGTGAGTGGCACTTTTCAGCCAATCAGATGCTTTGATGGTTATAAACAGACACTTAAGCTAATCAGGTCATACTTAGATGCTTAGATGGCCATCAATAGATCATCAAGGCTATTATATTTTCCCTTCTTTTTTTTTTTTTTTAGCCAATTAGATTCCTAGATTTGCTGTATTGTTACGAGGCCATAAACAGTGTGTGTCGATGTCTAAGCCACTGCGAGTGATTTATAAATAAACAGCTTGCTTTCAGCTTCGCTGCTATACATACATCAGCACAGATATTTTCTTTATCATAAAATATTTAGCTGATATATGAAGAGAATGCATGAGCAAAGATTAAAGATTAAAGATACTCGTGTTGCCTGGTGACGAAGGGAAAGATAAATTGACTTTTGTGCTCTGTGCATAAAAAGAAATTCCCAACGATATATCAATTTTTCCCAAGCTGTGAGCGAGCGGGCCAGAAAATGAAAGCATTATTTCCACCTGGGCGGTTTCTTTATCTCAGTGAATGGAAACACAGAAGAACGTCTGAAAAGTTTCGTCTCTCTTTAATAAAAACATTCACATTTTCATCAAACTCTTCGCCCATGAATAATTTACTTGAATATATAAACAGCATATTCCATATTTTTATAAAAAAGAGGCTCCAGTCATGCCTCGTGCCTTGTGCACTTCGTTTGCGATCAGTGATCACAGATGAAAAGGAAAGGTTATTGCAGTTCTGCTGAGAGTTACAGCACTTAATTATTATAATTATTATTATAATTAAGCCACAAACAAAAGACCTTTGAGAGCCAATCAGGTCATTAGACTTGATCCTTAGAATAATCCTGAATGAGTTCTCAGACCAAATCTATGGCTTGTGTCGTCTTTTCCATTCCAAAAAAAATGGAAGAAAAACACACAACTCTAATCCTGTCATATACGACCTCTTATTACATGTTTATAGAGACATTATGAAGAAAAATAAAGCTTGGAAGGAAGTGGCAGAGATCACCGGTGCCTCTGGTGAGTGTATGCTAATACAGTTAGCTCGCTTTGCTAATCTAATCTAATCTAATCTAATCTGAGAAGCAGCTCGGACGTGGCTGAGCACGTAACATCTTAATCAAAGAAACTATTCATTATTATCTATTATTATTTAATTTGTGTTTAAAGAGTTATATATCAGATCATCCTCCTTCTCAACCAATCAGATCGTTGTTCGACCAAATAGGTCTTTAATCTTCCTGTTTCTCAGATAATTTAGCTCTAATCCAAAGCAATTCTCAGCCAATCAGATCCTTATCCTGATATAAATCGTAGTATTTGGCCAATCAGACAGCTGGATCACTAATGAATCAGATCCTTAGGCAGTAGTGATAAACTGTCAGTAAATGGACATAGAAATCTGTATTCATGATTCACTTTGCATATTTATTGTTATTTATGCATCTATTTATTAAGCGGTGATTTCTATCACAGTAATTAGTCGTGTTCTGTCTGGCTCCTGTTTAGTTATGCAAATGAGGACATTCTTAAGCACGTCTGCCGATGACGCCTGGCGTCTAAATGGAGTTTTAGTTCATTAACGCTGTTGCTGCATAGACATCACATTTTTCTTCTTTCTCTCTCACACAAAAGGTGCAAGTTTCTCAGGCTCTAACACACTCAGCTGTTTCTGACTCATCTGCATTTATTTATTTATTTATTTATTTAATTTTTACTTCTCCTCTGCAGACGTGGATCGTCTGGGGTATAAAAGTCACTTCCTCTCTCGTTCTCTCTGTATTTTACTATTTATATCTCTGACTATAACACACACACTTGGTTCACACTCATTTCCATTTTGCCTTTGCACTTTCATTCTCCCTTTTTAGTCTCATTTATCAAGTAACGTTTAGCCGCCATTTTGTTGCTTTCAGCTCTGCGCACTTTGCCTTTAATGGGTTTGTGGGCGTGGCTAAAGATAAATCAGCTGTGTTGTGATTGGTAATTTACGACTGACTGGCGTTCGAAGAAAAGTTGCTCGTGTTGCTGTTTTGCAGTGGAGGAGTTTCTGATATCTTTTGCTGGTTTTGTCGTCTCGTGTCTGTAAGAAAAAATGATGCACAAATCTCACTCTAGTGAATGAGTGAAACTTTTTCATTTTTCTGTGCACCTGATGCTCGTCACCCTTCAGAATTTAATTAGCATGTGCACTCATTTAACATTATTTACTGCATTAATTAACATTAATACACTATAAACTACATCAGTAATGTTAAAAAAGTAAATTCATTCATCTTTGTTTAAATGTTAATGAAATTCACCTGCATTGCCTGTTTATTCAGTCCATGACTAAATCTACATAAATTAACACAAATTAAATTACAACATGTTGATAATGTACGTAAATGTCGATCATTTACTGAACTGCAGTTCTGAATGTTGCCCCTTTTGCCACAACTGAGAACATGAGAACACTGATTAATACAAGTGTTAGTTACTGTCAATCATGTGTTAATGCTAAGTGTCATGGTTTGTTCATGTGAGCTGATGAGTGAAGTTGGAATAAACCACTGTGTGTGGTGCTGTTATGGTAAAATAATCAACACTGCGGGGGGTGTGATGATGCAGAGTTCCTGAGTCCACGCTGAAGCTTACAGCATGTCCTGAAGTGTTTTATTCCTCTTACACCACACTAATTCACCAAGGATTCCAATGCTTATTAATTAAATTACATGCCATACTTTTTATCCATTTATAGTTACATTTACTGTTGTGGAATCAAGCTCTTACTTACGTTACAGCAGCTATAAACACTTGTTGAGATGGTGACGTTTTCTGTAAGGAGATGTTTTTTTCAGCATTTATGGAAGGAGTCTCCAGTGTCAGCGCTAAAATATTAAAGCTGTACTTTTTCTGTAAGTTTTCAGACATCTTCAGGACAGAGAAGTTTACAATTTTTTAGGCTCTGACAAGCTGCGTTTATTGTCTTATTAACTTAAAGAGAGAGAGAAAGAGAGGCTGGTGAGGGAACGACTGTTTATAGCTGCTCTAACGTAAGTGAGAACGTGTTTCACTGACATCCTACAACACTATATGTAACTATAAACGGACAAAAGTACGACCTGTTTAATATAAATTGTAATTGTTGGCAGAATGCTGTGGTATAAGAAGAATAAAACCTTCGGCACGTGCTGTAATAGGAAAATAATCAACTTCAGGGTGTTAACAGTAACTCTGCTTCATCACAGTGTTTAATTCTTACTTTTCATTAGTGTTTGTCTAAGTGAGGAACGTATGAAGATTTTTTATTTGTAGAACCTTAAAACAGAGGTTGATTCCAAGGTAAAAAAAAAAAAAAAATAATAAAAAAAGCTAGAATTGTTAACCATCTAAAAACACTGACTCAGGATTACAGATTTACATCTTATTTCTGTTTTTTTTTAACTAAGTAAATTTGCTATTTACTTTAATTTTTGTCTGGATCCTGTATGATACAGTGTGTTTACTTTTCCAGGTCGTAATCTAATACGGTTAATGGTGCTGCTTTAACACCTGAATGAATTGAAGTAGTTTGTGCTCCTCTTCTCGCCGGGAAAATACAACCTGAGCAGAAATACATTCTGAGTAAAACTTAAAAAAAAAAAAAAAAAAAGCATCAGCCTCTTATTTGAAACGATTTATTTCATTTAATAGCGTGTGCAGCGTAGGATATAATTAGATGGTTATTTCCTGTCGAGCAGCGCTGCTTCCTCCACTCTGGTCAGGATTCATATCTGTAATCAGGAGAATTCACGTTTAATTTAAACGAGTGCTGGAAAGAAAGGAAAAGTGCTGATCAGGCATTAAGCTGAGACTTGTGCAGTGTGTAAACAAACACAGCGCTGACGCTTTAAGGCTGAGAGACAGATTCGTTCATCAGGACAGGAGAGGTAGGATCATTCCTAACTCAGAAACCGTTTCACCAAGCTTCAAGTTAAACAATCGACGAATACTGAGGAAATGTAAGAAAAAAAAACACTTCAGAGTGTGCAGTTATAGGAAAATAATCAACGACATGGTGGTGTGATGAAGCTTACTTACTGTTTGATTATTCTCCTTAAACAGAACAACATTAAGAGTTTTATTTCTCTTATATCACAGTAATTTGCCTTTTTTTTTTTTAAAAAAAAGCTATGTATTAAAGAACGGTATGTTGTAACGGATTGTACATTTGTGCGATGCAATAAAGCTCCTTAATTTATTTTTGTAGACGTTACAATAAAAAGTTAAATTCTCATCAAATTAGTGAAAAAAATGACTGAATTAATTATTTAAATCTAATTTATTTTAATTTGTTTTTAAATGCAACACTATTGTTTTACTGCCAGTTTGTTAGCAAACCTATACACACTGTCCACTTTATTAGGAACACCTGTACACCTGGCTCAGCAAACCTGAACAGTTAGAGATAAAAACGTAAAAACGTCACCAGCTGTCCTGATAGAGCGAGTGTCTCTCGGCTGACTGGAATGCAACCCGATGTGGTGTTCAAGGTTCATCTGCTTCAAGGTTTGACGTGTTCTAACCACTCGGAGATGCTTTTCTGCTCACCACTGATGTAAAGAGCGGTTATTTGAGTTACTGTAGCTTTTCTCTTAACTCGAACCTGTCTGGCTGTTCCTCTCTGAGCTCTCTGATCAACACGGCGTCTCCATGGAACCGTCACTCACTGGATGTTTTTTTGGATCATTCTGTATAAACTCTAGAGACTGTTTGCGTGAAAATGCCAGGAGATCAGCCGTTTCTGAAATACTCAGACTGGCACAACCATGCCACGGTCATGTTTTTAGTCATATCGCCCACTCCTGCTTAGATCATATACATTATAAATAAGTGTCTTTTTCTCTATACTTCCTCCTCACAGTTAATTTAGAGCGCACTTCATCCACCCTTCATCTACGATATCATCCTTAACATGTACCTTCATTCATATAATGTCTAAATTAAATTAACTAAATTCATCTCACTCTCTATGAATTTTTCTGGAACCAAACTGTAACCTGTCACTGCGACAGCCCCTGGAATCTCTCTCTCTCTCTCTCTCTCTCTCTCTCTCTCTCTCTCTCTCTCTCCTGTACTCCTGAATGGACAGTTTTTTCTCCGAGGGAAAGATGAGAAGCAGCAGCAGAAGCAATAAATCATACGCTACACTACAGTGTGACATTCTAGCTCATGGAGAGCCTGTAGTCTTTTCAATCTTCCCTTCGCTGCATGTGAATATACTGTGAGAACTCATTTTACTGCAGTCAAGCTCATCCGCTACTGAATCCAGGTCAGTGTGAGACGTAATGCACCTAATAAACCAAATAAATTCTGGTGTGTCAGAGCAGGAAAAGTACGAAACCACGCTGGGCGCCGAGTCGAGCGCTCCTGCTAACTTATATGCTGTAAGGAATTAAATGACCACCACAAAGTTGATTATTTTCAATCAATTAACAGCAAATTTCGAAGTGTTTTATTCCTCTTATTCCGCAGCAGTTTCTCAGTGATTACAGTTTTTATTTGTTTAACAACGTCATACTTTTTATCTGTTTATAGTTACATTTAATGTTATGGAATGTCAGTGAAAAGTTATTTCCTGTTCTCACTTGACTTGACTAATAAACACTAGTTTCTTCACCAGCCTCTCTCTCTCTCTCTCTCTCTCTCTCTCTCTCGCTCGCTCTCTCTCTCGCTCTCTCTCTCTCTCACTCGCTCTCTCTCTCTCTCTCTCTCTCTCGCTCGCGCTCTCTCTCTCTCGCTCTCGCTCTCTCGCTCGCTCTCTCGCTCGCTCTCTCGCTCGCTCTCTCGCTCGCTCTCTCTCGCTCTTTCTCTCGAGCTTTAGTAAGACAAAAAAAACGCAGATTATATTACTGAAAGCATAAACCTCAAAGCATAAACTCCTCTGATGCAGCTTTACCTCTATCTGTAACAAAGTGCTCCTCACACGGGGCGCCAACATCATCCATTGCAATATCATCCATCCCGACACTGGAGACTCCTTCCATAAATGTTAAATAAACACTTCCTTGCAGAAAACTTCACCTAACTGATGATTAGTCACACTTTTCAATCCTTTCATACGGAGTTTCCACAGCACAAGTCCCAGTGAATGAGCTGTTATTATAGAAACGAAATATATCAGAATGAGCGCATTCATATAAATCTATCCTATCAGAGCTGCTATTATAGGAAATTAAATTTATTTATTTTTTTTTTATTTTGATCAAAGGCTAACAGACGCTTTCTGGCAGTGATCGGATTTGAACTGTGGAAAAAAAAAACAGCATATAGTATGAAAAATAACATCAAATATACCTCATTGGAGGTACCCTTAAAATTCATGCCTTATTATTCATGAAGGGTGCCAATAATTCTGCACTCGGTTGTATATAGGCTACCTATCTATGTTTTTACACAGCGTATGTCCTTCATCTGCTCAGTATCGCATCACCTTTAGCCTTTCATGCTAACGTTAAAGAAAACTTCAAGCATTTCGAGCGCTAATGATCATGTGGTCATCATCATCATCATCATCATCATCATCATCACCTTCCTAACATCCTGTAGGTGCGAAAAATCAAACAATAATTAAACACAAATGACGCAATTACGGCGGAAATCCTGCCCGCTCATCCCACACATCCTCCTCCCTCACCGCGCTAATCGGAGGATCGGGAACGTCGTTAATGGCTAATGAAGGAAGAAGCGCGGTAAATAAATCATTCTCTCGCCAGTGTGGGCGCTCGACATTAAACAGGAGGCTCGCAGCGCTGCTGTAAACACGCATAATCTTATAAATCACACGTTCACGACATTAATCACACTTCAGTGAGCGCTAAGTTTGTTAGGAGTTTATTTCTCAGCTTTAATCACTATATCAGAAGATTTTCCTCACAGAAATTTGTGATATATTAGTTTTTTATCTAATTTAATATTTCTGTCTTTCATTAGAGTACACAGTGAGAACTGCTGGCTTCTGGCACAACACACACACACACACACACACTTATTTAACTTTACTGTCGGCACATTTTATATTGCTATATCATTAAATTGCAGGGAAATTAAATAAAGCGGCTTTTACACGCTGCAATCTGCAGGTCAGCGCTTTCCTAACATCGGTATGTAGCTCCCAATTAGCGATGATCAACTTTATATGGCGTTTAATATTTTAAAATAAAGGTTATTATAATGCTCCTCGGCTGGTTCCTGTGTGCTGTACATGTCCATGTCCTCGATCACTCCTAACACACTACACTCAGGTTCCTCGAGGGTTCTTTGGGTGGTAAAAAAAAAGTTCTACAAAGTTCTACACTAGACTTAACCCTAGGAAACAAGGTTAAATGGAGAACTTGAAAGATTTCTTTGCTACGTTCTTCTTGCGAAGTCTTTAACAATGTTTTATATAGAACCCCATCTCAGAGTTCTCCCTGTCAGAGAGGATCATCTTCAGGAAGAACCCTGAACAATCCAAAGAACTGTTAAAGAACCCTTTTTAAGAGTGGAGTTTCTGAGGGTTTTATTCTGGCAAACATTTTCACAATGGAAAAACTCTATACGCTCCCATTAAGGTTTCCTCCCTGTTCATACCATCTGTCCATCCATCCATCTATCCGCCCTTTATCTGTCCTTCCCTGCTTCCATCTGTCCATTCATCAATCCTTTCAATGACCCAGCCATCTATATATCTGACCATCCATCCAACCATTATTTCAAATATCCAGTCCTCCATCTGTCCTTCCATCCATCCAGTCCTCTATATATCTGTCCATCCATCCATCGTTTCACATATCCAGTCCTCTATATATCTGTCCATCCATCCAACCATCCATCCATCCACTTGTCCTTTCATTCTCTCAAGCATCCATCCTTCTATCTGTCTGTCCATTCATCCATCCATCTGTCTATCCACCCTTTCAAGCATCCATCCCTCTATATATCTGTCCATCCATCATTTCAAGCATCCAGTCCTCTGTCCTTCCATTCATCCATCCATCCCCCAATGTTTTTCTAACCATCTGTTCATTTGTCTGCCCATCTGTAAATCCTTTCAAGCAACCAGCCCTTTATCTGTCCTTCCCTCCTTCCATCTGTCCATCCCTCCATCCCTTTAAGGATCCAGTCCTCTATATATCTGAGTGTCCATCCATCTATGTATCCATCCAGTGTTGTATCAGTCCCAGGGCTATAGCCAGGGCTATGAAAAAGTTGCCTCAAGGGGGCTGGACTAAAAACATTCCAAAAGATTTCTCGATCACACCTCCATCCATCCATCCATCCATCCATCCATCTATTCATCCATCCATCTTTATCATGTCTCCATCTCTGCTGTGATAAGAAATCTCTTAAATTCCTGTCTGGGATTGTAGATATGAATCCACAGATGGCACAGTGGAGATGATTAGAACATTCGAGCTCGGGTCAGTGGAGGCGAGTCACTCCGAGCTTTAACTACGACCTCATGACTCAGACTAGGTCACGCTCTTCCCATTACTACTTTCTCCACTGTGGAGCCAAACGCAGGCAATCATGGCCAGTGAGCTTCTGATGGGATTTTGATGGGAATGCTGTGGCTCAGTGGACAGCCAACATTAGACATTTCTGCAATATTAAGAAGACAGTGAGACAAAATGAGACTATTTAATCATCTTCAGTCATTTTTTTAAAAGAAAGAAATAGAGAACTTGTTGTCCTCTTCTTGTCTATCAGCTCAAGTAGGTACAGGGTTAAATTAAACAAAAAAATAAATTTCAAATTCCGTCCATCCATCCATCAGTCCTCTATCTGCCCTTCTGTCCTTCCATCCATTCATCCATCCATATAACCCTCCATCCATCCATCCATCCATCCATTCATCCATCCTTTC
>CM040481.1:14731870-14739370 GCA_022758105.1 Pangasianodon gigas | reverse complement strand
TGGCGCGGCGAACAGAAGTGAGAAATAAATGCTGAAAGTGAGATCTCAACATCACACACACACACACACACACACACACACAGCCTATTATCTTTAATATGGTGAAGCTCAAACAACACATTCAATACTCATTTTCACAAAGGGTGCCAATAATTCTGGAAATGACTTTATAAAATCGGACTAGAAATGTTTTATAATTTATAAAAATAATTATAATGTCTTTAAACTATATTTTATTTCATTTTTTTACACATTAGAGTAGAATAAAATGAACTCGTTCATTTATAAACAAAAAAAACAAACAAACAAAAACAAACAAATAAACAAATAAAGAAACAGTCACGTCTGTGTTAGCGTTTCAGTTCTTGCTAGCCGACTCAAGATTTTTTTTGTGATTGTAAACATTAATAAATTTCCTCTGAGCCGCTCCACACTAACCTTCACGTCTCTCTCTCTCTCTCTCTCTCTCTCTCTCCATCACGCCACGAATCATTTCATTTCCGTAAACAAATGTAAAGATGAGATTCAGCTAAAGCTTTGACATTCAGAGCGACTTTTTAACTTCAGTCGCTGGTGTACGCTTCTGCCGCTGATGGATAAGGCCACTGGGGAAAAAATGCAAGCTGTGTGATTTCTTTCCTTCTTTCTTTTCTTTTTTTCCCCTTTTTGCTGCAGATAAATAGTTCCAGAGACGCGCTTCTGCCTAATGGGTTTTCGTCTTGTAACCTTTTACAAATGATTCTGTTCATTGTTTAATCCAGTGTTTTTTCACAGAACCTCGGCACTAAAGGTCAAAAGAGTGAGTCAGTGATTGAGATAAATGAAAAGTCAACAAAGCAGAGAGACAGAGAGAGAGAGAGAAAGAGAGAGAGAGAGAAAGAATCCGGACCGAGTGCTGCCTCGGGATTAATTATACATAAACGCTTTCAGAAGAAGAGCCCAAACACTGAGTCGCGGAATTTTTTTTGAATACAGAAAGTAAAGGAGAGAGATTCTGCTCGTGGAGATCAGGTTCAAACCTGCCACATGGTCCATAAACACACAGTAAAAAAATCTTCTCATCTTATCCAACATTCATCTTTTTAAAGTACAAGGTTTCCGCTGTACAAAAAATATATCATTTCTTCTCCAACTAATCGAAACTCACCAAGGTCCAAGGTTTATTTCTCATCTGGTCGGTTAGCAGTTTTTATCCACAGCCTCATTTTGACATTTAAGACATTTTCTACATCACCATAACAACCATTATTGTGTTTTATTTTGTGCTAAACTCCTCATACAAAGTGTAAACGTTACAACTTTTATAACTTCACAGCTCTAAAAGGTTGAAGGCTGTGAAATCGGGTTGCTAGCGTGTTTCCTTCCCTGGAAGTTTTGGAAAAGCAAACTTTCGCAGCTTCTCAATTGACGCTTGGATGCTGAAGAGGAAGAGGAGGATCAGATGGAGGACGAGTTTTGGATTAAACCCGCGATGGAAATAAACGTTAATGTAAAGTCGGAATAGCTAAACTTATAAACAACTCCAGAACGGGAAACTAGAGCGTGACACAAGGAACTGGAAAACAGGAAATGGAAAACAGGAAACAGAAAACCAAATAAGCTGCAGCGGTGATTCTTTCCTCACGTCGTTTAAAGTACACGCCCACTTTCACTCTCAGTCTGAGTGCTTTACATTCTGGTATTTTCTCTGCAAATCTTTACACACTTTATTCTGGAGCAACATGAACACACACACACACACACTTCCTCTCAGCAACTACACACTTTCTACACACACTTTCCATTTCCTGATTGCTTGAACAAGGCCAATCTTACATCGTTAGAATAATGAGCAGAGAAACTAAAGTGGGATTTTCTCTTTCTCTCTCACTGTTATTCTCTCTCTGTCTCTCTCTCTCTCTGTCTCTCTGTCTGTCGCTCTCGCTCTCTCGTCTGGACAGCCAATAAAAGCGGCTGCTGTAAAATCGGGTTGCCAGCGTGTTTCCATCCGAGTCGGTAAAACAATTCCCTGCTTGTGGGAGGATGGGATTTTTGGCAACTTGAGCCAAACTGGCAAATTTTCAGCTTCAACACAGTGGATAACATGCTGCAGTGGAAGAGGAAGAGGAGGAGGAAAAGAAGGATGAGGAGGAGGAGCAGGAAGAGGATGAGGAGAAGGAAGGGGAAGAAGAGGAGCAGGAGGAGGAGGAGGAAGAGGAGGAGGAGGAGGAGGAGGAGGAGGAGAAGGAGTATGTGGAGTCTCGCCTTACAGACTCACGGGTGTGAAAGCGGCTTAAAATACAGATTTAAAAATGGTGTTTTCTTGACACATAAAAATAAAAATAAATAAAGTGCTGACTGTATTTTGAAGGGTCCATGATAATAGAGAGAGAGACAGAGAGAGTGAGAGAGAGGAAGAGAGACAGAGAGAGTGAGAGAGAGGAAGAGAGAGAGAGAGAGAGAGAGCGACAGATGACAGAGACATAAGAGAGACAGATGTTAGAAAGAGACAGAGAAAGAGAGCAAGGAAGAGACAAAAATAGAGAGAGAGAGAGAGAGATGGAGACAGACAGATGACAGACATAAGACAGAGACAAGAAAGAGAGATAGAGAGAGCACGGAAGAGGAAGAAAGAGTGAGGAAGAGGAAGAGAGACAGAAGATAGACAGCAAGGAAGAGACAAAAACAGAGAGAGAGACAGAGAGATAAAGAGAACTGTGATGCTTAATGACAATACTAACATGGCCTCATCCTCTGTCCTTCTTCCTGTCTGTCTCTCTCTTGCTCTCTGTCTCCCTCTTCCTGCCTGTCTCATTCTCTCTCTCCTCCTCTTCCTGTCTATCTCTCTCTCTCCTTCTTTCTGTCTGCCTCTATCTTCCTGTCTGTGTCTCTCTCCATCTTTCTGTCTCTCTCTCTGACTGTGTCTCTCTCTCTCTCTCTCTCTCTCTCTGACTGTGTGTCTCTCTCTCTCTCTCTCTCTCTGTGTGTCTCTCTCTCTCTCTCTCTCTCTCTGTCTCTCTCTCTCTCTCTCTCTCTCTCTCTCTCTCTCTCTCTCTCTCTCTCTCTCTCTCTCTCTCTCTCTCTCTCTCTCTCTCTCTCTCTCTCTCTCTCTCTCTCTGTCTGTGTCTCTCTCTCTCTCTCTCTCTCTCTCTCTGTGTGTGTCAGTAGAATATGGAGCAGTAAAATGGCAGAAACAGAGAGATGAGTTAAAGGAGAAAAATCTCAACACTTTCTCCAAACTCACTGATTCAGGATTCAGAAGTGTGCTGCTGGCACAAACAGGAAGTGCAGTACGGCCTCGTTTCACCGCTGCCCTTTTCACACGGTATGAGGGACAGTGTGTGTGTGTGTGTGTGTGTGTGTTGCATCAAGAGGCACAATAAGCTGCTTGGCCAAGTGTAAAAAAAACCCGCTGTGAGCGCTGAGCTGGGTTTATTTCAGCCGAGTTTGAGGAACTTCTGTTTAAATATAATTCACACTCTTGTGAGACGATACATCGCTTGCGTTACTGTTACCATCCTGACGTTGATTCATTTCCTAGAAATGTTGTCTCTGAAAGTGTTTTATTCCAATTTTTTATTTATGAAAGAATTAATATACAGTCATTGATATACAGCTGTGATTTGCAGCTGCACAACTGTCACAGCTGCTGTTAAAGAAAATTAATCAACACCTTCTGACCAATCACAATCCAGAATCCTACAGTGCAGTGAGATAAACAAAAAAGCCTCTGCTTCTGGGAAAAGGAAGAAAAACCTAATTAACTCCCACTCATTCAGCTTCTCTTCATCCTGTGTTTTCATTATTGTCACCCTGCGAGTCTCTGGTGTTCGGAGTTTCCACTAATTAGGGCTCCGGTTAGCCTCGGAGATACATAAAGCGTCTGGATCAGTGTGTGTGTGTGTGTGTGTGTGTGTGTGTGTGTGTGTGTGTGTGTGGGGAAAGTGTGTACTCCAGGTTTCTCTCTCACACCAAGTTCCACATTTATTTAACGCTTCAGTTCACCGCTCAATTCCCTTCCCACACACACACACACACACACACAACCTCCCGGCCAAACAAGTAAACATTTGTAAAGGCGTTATAAAGCTGAAAAAACGAGTCCGAGGGGGAAAAATAAACACGTTTATCCGTGTTGGGGTGCTGATTTCGCTGGCACACATGTGAGAGCGAGCGCCAGGATTTGTTAACAGATCCAAAAAACAGTGAAGCAGAGCAAGCTGGCAAAGGTCCTGAAGACTCGAGTCCCGAGCGGAAAAACTCAGAAAAACAGAAAGTAGTACTTTTCTTATTTCATTATGAACCATAAATCATCGCTGGGGTCAAGCACGAACCAATTAGTGTGAAAAAAACCCCAGACTGCTTCCTGATGTTCAACTTCCTGCATGGAAAATAATATTTTGGGTCGGAAAAAGTTTTCCCAAATCAGATTTCGAGCTTTTGGTCTTTACTGGATGAGTACGGCGCTAAAACATACGAGCGCCAGACTGTCTGTTTACGCTAATCCAATATTCGTGATTATTATCCATGCAGGGGGTTAAATCACATCCAATCAGGACGAGAAACATCAACAGGAGCTACAAAACAATCAGGACACCAAAGAACAAAGAAAGAGGAAAAGATGGGAAACAGAATATCTAGGAAACTTGGAAACCAAGGAATTGGAAAATAAGGAACTCTAAAAAGATGGTGGAAGAGCAGGAGGCTACGTTAGAAGGAATTAGGGAAATGGGAAACAATAGGAGAACAGGAAAAAGACTAGAATCTGGGAGAACATGGTGAGAAGCTACAAGGAAACAGGAAGAACCACGAGAACAGGAAACTAGAAAACCCCAGGAGAACCAGAAACTGGAAATCAGAACTGGGTCTAAAAATGAGGAAGGTACGAGAACAGGAAAGTAACGAAACAGAAAAGAACAAAATGAACTTGAAAGAGGGAAACATGGAGAAGAGGAAACTAGAACCTGAGACAAGGAAGTAAGAAACAGGAAATCTTGGAGAACAGGAAGCTAGCTAGGAACTAGAAAACAGAGACTACAGAGCCAGAAAAAATACAACTACAATGTTGAGGGGGATTTTTCTTTGTTTTTTCCTAGATGGAAGTCGGAAATTCCGTGAGAAGCCATGTAGATTTGATGTCACTTCCTAAACTGTGGGTTGAGGAGACCTTCCCAACATTCCGAGTAGGAATTCCAAGTTGAGGGGCATTTTTTCACTTGGGTTTTTCCTAGTTGGACGTCGGAAATTCTGTGAATAGCCGTGTTGATTTGATGTCACGTGCTGAACGTGAGGGTTAGAGAGACCTTCAAGACGAGTAGGAATTCCAAGTTGAAAGAGTGTTTTCTTTGTTTTTTCCTAGACTGAGCTCGGAAATTCTGAGTTAGGAGATTAATAAATAAATACAATAAACCTGGAGGGCGTGGCCACGTCGCCTCAGGCTGAGTCACAGAAAAGGAAAAAAGAAAACTTTGCGGATTCTTCCGGTGTCTTCGGCAGCAGACAGCTCATCCAACGTGTTAAATAGATTCAGACGGGTGTGAGATGAGGCCCAGGGTGCAAACACACACACACACACACACACACACACACACACGTCTCCATCCAGACGCTTTCATTTGCAGAACAGCTTTCTGCTTCCCAAACGAGTTTCGCTGTCCGTTCAGGCATGACGCGCGGAAGCGGCGCTCTCGGAGGCCGACGAAACATAATTTCATGCAAATGTAGCGCTGAGTTTAGGAAATCAAGGTAATTTAGTTCCTTTTTCCTCTCCTTCTCTCACTCTCTTCTCTTTTTTTTAATTTCACACTCGAGTGCACAGCCACAAATGATGACCGAGAAGTCTCCGGTGGCGACGCCGTGCACTTCCGCGGACTATTTTTAGAGCTCAGACTCTTTAGCCGAGAAAAATATTTACTTCAGTAAATTAAAAGGAAGAGGTGCAGCTTGTGCCAAAGCTGAGGCGAGTTTGCGTGACTGCGACACGCTGCGTGTTCACGTCTGCACGAGCCGTAAACAAACTCAGGAAAGAGGAAAAGAATCACGTGAGTGCGTCCTTAAGGTATTAATTAGCAAAAAAAAAACAAGTGTGTTATTATTCATATCGCATAAATACAAGCAGGAATGCATTACACACCATTACTCAGGAAAAAGTCTTATTTCATCAAATCACTCTCACACACAGTTCTATTATTCTTAAAAAAAAAAAAAAAAACACAAAAAAGAAAAAGAAAAGTAATGGCACCCCCGGTTTAAACAAATGACAAACTCAACCCTGGGATTATTTGTTATTAGTTTATAACTTGAGATTATTGATTTATTCATGCGCTCACACACAAGCTCCACACACCACCGATTTTAATGTCAAGCGTAATGAATTAATTGAACTTTAATTTAACTGCTACATTAGCAATGCGGTTTATTAGAGCTAGCTTAGATCAATTTTTTTAATTGTTAGATAAAATTAGATTTTTATTTCAGTGAGAAATTGGCTTGAGGATATTTCCAGATCAAAGTCAGACTGAATTTGGGGACAAACTCGAGATGAATTATTTTACATAATAATAAATAATACGCAGATATTGCTAGCTGTAGCTTCGGTATTAAGTTTAAAATTAGCATTCTCGTATTGTTTCTATGGTAACAGCTCATTCCCAGAGACTTCTACAGTGGACGATCTGCTAAATAATAAACAGATAAAAGAAAAACGTTAATGTGGTGAAATTTTCTGTCAGGAGAAATGTGTTTATGCTACTTTTAGGGAAGGAGTCTCCAGGGTCGAGCTGTAACTTTAAGTTTTCCGACAGCTTCAGGACCGAGGAGTTTACGCTTCACTGAGGTTTCGCAGTAACACGACAAGCTGCGTTTTTTTCTCTTATTAACTTCAAAGAGAGGTTGCTACGGGAACGACTGTTTATAGCAACTGTAACTTAAGTGACTTGTTTCATGGAACATTAAATGTAACTATAAACGGATAAAAAGTATGACCTGCTGTTGTTTAATAAAGTTTTAAAAATTGTAAAAATCCGTCATCATCCCGCCATCGTCCCGTCATCATCCTGCCGTCATCCGTCATCATCCCGTCATAATCCCGTCATCATCCCGCCATCGTCCCGCCAGCATCCACCATCATCCTGCCATCATCCTGCCATCATCCCGCCATCATCCTGTTGTCATCAGTCATCATCCCGTCATCATCCCGCCATCATCCTGTTGTCATCAGTCATCATCCCGTCATCATCCTGCCATCATCCTGCCATCATCCCGCCATCATCCTGTTGTCATCAGTCATCATCCCGTCATCATCCCGCCATCATCCTGTTGTCATCAGTCATCATCCCGCCATCATCCCGCCATCATCCTGTTGTCATCAGTCATCATCCCGCCATCATCCCGCCATCGTCCCGCCATCATCCTGCTGTCATCCGTCATCATCCCGTCATCATCCCGTCATCATCCTGCCATCGTCCCGCCATCGTCCCGCCATCATCCCGCCATCATCCGTTGTCATCATCCTGCCTTCAT
>CM040481.1:14715727-14718114 GCA_022758105.1 Pangasianodon gigas | reverse complement strand
GGAGAGAGAGGGAATAGAGATGAGAAACATCTAATTATCTGTCCATCCGTGAAGGAGAGGAAGTCTGACAACCTTCTGCTCGTTACTCTGACAACATCAACACCCAACATACAAATAAACAAACTGAAAGCTTTTATTTCCCCCCATGCACACGTTTGATGTTCTGACGTTCTGATGTGTTGACGCGCACACACACACACACACGCGCACACACACACGCGCACACACACACGCGCACACACACGCACACACACGCGCACACACACGCACACACGCGCACACACGCACGCACGCGCGCACACACGCGCGCGCGCACACACACGCGCACACACGCGCGCACACACACACGCGCACACACGCGCGCACACGCACACGCGCACGCACGCGCGCGCACACGCGCACACACGCGCACACACACACGCGCACACACGCGCACACACGCGCACACACACACTTGCTTTGCAGTTCTGATGTATTCCAGATGAATAGAGACCTGAACCAAACATCCTGAAGAAGCCAAAGTCACAGTATTTCTGCCAGCTTACTATCTAATGTACAAGATTAATAACATATTCATAACAATGTATTCATAAAAACATTTATAACAACATTTAAAATAACATATTTATAACAACATTTATAACAACGTTTATAACAACATATTTAAAATAACATTTATAATAACATATTTGTGTTTCTCTCTATTTTTCATGCATTATGATTTTTATAAGTTTTGTGTGTGTGTCTGCGTGTGTATCGTTGTGTGTGTGTGTGTGTGTGTGTGTGTGTACGTACCTGCAGACGGAGCACTGTCTCTGAGGCTGCAGCGCCGTGAACATGACGATGACGGAGTAGTTTCTCGGCGGCGCTTTAACGAATCGGCGAAACTTTTCTCCATTCATCCTGATCACCGAGCGACGAGAGCTCCACTCCATCATCTGCTCCACCTTCTCCACCAGCATGTTCTACACACACACACACACACACACACACACAGAGAGTAAAGGATGACAGATAATCCTTGGGATAATTTATAAAGCATTATTAGGGTTTATAAAGCACTATAAAGCAGTGTTAGTGGAACAGAAAGATGAGATCAGTCAGAAAGCTTCATCACAGCTGGACGTTAAATTACTTTTCTACTATAAGTTGCTCGTCTTTTAGCACAAATTAAAAAAATTCTTCTTGATGAAAACTTTTTCCAGGCTGAATCATATTCCTTTAACCGCCACTTTATGTAAATATTCGAGACCGATAGTGTTTTAAGGGAAGAAGATGTTTTAGAACAGCTATTGCCACTCAGTTTGCGTAACTTCAAGCCGGTTTTCACTCTATGAAATAAATCTGATACTTTTCGCAATGATACTTTGACACGCTGATCGGATTAGCGGTTAACTAGCGGTTGTGAGGCTGTGAGCGACAGGTCATGCTGTGTTATTTCACACTGCACACACAGGGTCAGGTGTAGATGCAGGGACCTCCATCGTGGTGGTGGAGGTTGTCGCACCAGGCAGGGAGGACGTGTGCTGGAGAGCACGAACAGCAGCCATGTGACCAGCTTCTAGCACTTTCCTGCCATTACTGCTATACTGAAGTCTCTTGTGGCATAAAGTGCAAAATCACACACCTGCAAAATCACACACCTGGCTGCTTGATTTTTTTTGGCCCATGAACTAAAAGTCTCGCCATTCTCCTCCGTTTCTCTGAGCCAAGCCCATCTCCATTTATTTTATACACTTTTATCGATCTCCGTTACATCGGAGCCTTCCTTCATCAGAAGCGCGTCCACGCTAGCTAACCTGAATGACCTGGTAGTGCTGTAACCCCAACACACACACACACACACACACACACCTTTTTTTTTCCCTCTTTCGGATCTGCACTGATCTCACACGTGGCCTCTCTGCAATCCAACTGACGGACATCCGTCGTAGCGATAGAAAACTTTAATCCCTGAAATCGTGCCAGTTTTTCAACAGAGTGAAGAAGAAAATAACTCCGACCATCTGCTTTAGCAGAACACTCGTCCGTTCCTCATAAACAAATCCCGGATCTTTCAGGACCTCGCTCTAAAACGATTCACACTTTTCAAACTTTATTTAATAATTTTGTATATATATAAAAAGAAAGAGTATCATGAAAGCTGAAAATGTGACTTTCGTTAGTGAAGCTGCATTAAAATCAGAGAAATTTAAACGGAATGTTTTCACCTCGTCATCGTTCGCATCTGCGCCGATTCTTCTCTATTTATCACTTAAACACAAAACGCTTCTGTGTCCACATTCTTCCACAATCATTTTCCTTTAGTAACATGTCAGGGTGATATATTAATATTGCTACTTATACTTATTTAAACATCGTTATTACGAGAAAAGCATCTTATTATT
>CM040481.1:14703227-14710727 GCA_022758105.1 Pangasianodon gigas | reverse complement strand
TGTGTAAATGTCGAAGTGTGTGTGTGTGTGAGTGTGTGTGTGTGTGTGTGTGTGTGTGTGTGTGCTGATAAGGCCATGGTGTTTATTACTGGCTTGGACAGTCGTGTAGTGGAAATCGTTGTGGCTTTGATGTGACAGGATGGTGAGATGAAAAGACGAGAAGCGACAGAGGAAAAAAACGTGACGTGAGCGTGCTCAGGAGTCACGTCGATCGTACGACTACGGCTCAGCGCTTCATCTTCTGAGATGATAATAACAGACATCGAGCTCTAGCGAGCCGATATTTGAGCCAGTTGATTAAATCTCCAGTGCTCATCCGCGTGCTCGGATTGGGATCCTGTATTCCCGGAAAACATTCCTGATAGGTCTAATATCCAAATCCCAAAACTCAAAAGGTGACCGGAATCATCATGGAACGACTCTTTCCTTCATCTTCAGTAAGAGCGTTATCCTGGTCAGGGCTGTGATGGATCCGCAGTCTATCCCGGGAACACCGGGTGCGAGGCGGGAATACAGCCTGGATGGGACGCCATTCCATCACACACACATTCACATCTAGGGGCAACTTAACTTTAGTGTTTCGTTTGGAACTTCTACAACATGATATCCTAATCATGATTTCACAAAATCAATCAACCTTTTTTTTTTTTTCCATTTTCCTCCACGAATTGGTCACCATGGTAACACGTGCTTCCTCGAGACACGTTGCCGAAACTGTTGCTGCGTCACGGGGTTCTGAGGAAAGCGCTATCTGCCCTCTTCCTCATACATGAGCTCACAGACGACTACAATTGGCATCGCTGTGATTGACAGGAGAGAGACAGAGTAAGCTCCGCCCACCCAGACAGCATGCACAGTCTTGCTACCACGACTTCCAGCCACGGAAAATTAACGGACAAATGTGTTACGAATTCTGTGTATAAAAAAGTCTCTTTAGACATCTTTGCATACATTTTATATTTAAAAAAATCAAAAAGAAACTGAAAAATCGAATCGTTCGTCTTTCTTCAGAGAGATATTTTTGAGTACGACTTTTCCATAAAATCTCGTACGCTCTCTGTATTTATCACGCTGCTGAAGCTACTGCTCCGACAAACAAAACGAATAAAAACCTAACATCCCGGGGATGAAATCTGTTCCTCACAGATTAGTTTGTACCGATTTGTCCACCTCATCTATCTTTTTTTACCTTCAAAAACACACCCTGATGAAGGCTACGGTTAGCCACGCCCACAAAAACCCCACAGGTGGATGAAGAATCAGTAATGAAGGTGAACGTAAACGTGTTAATTAGCAGCCGCAGTTTTCCGGCAGCGTGCGTTACTCGACGTAGCGTCTCTTTTTAGATTCTGTTCATCTTGTTAAGCTTAATTAACCCCGTGTCTGGATGTTATAACTATCAAATGTCATCCTTATGAAGCTTCCTTCCACTTCCTCCTCCTCCTCTGTCTTTTTTTATCTCCACATTCTCTCATCTCCACATCGTTCTTCTGTCACCTCCTTTAATCTCATCATAACAGCCTCTCTCGCTCTCTCTCTTTCTCTTCTTTTCTTCCTCTCTCTCTCTCTCACTCTTCTTCCTCTCTCTCGCTCTCTCTCTCTCTGTCCTCCCTCTTTTAAAAATAACCGGTGGGTAATTATTTGCCGAAATGTCACTACGAGGACGGGGGGACGTCTCCGGAATAAACGCATCAGTCAAAAGGACGGCTCGCCTCGCCGCGCCATTTTCAATTATTCACCGCCGCTTGGCTTAATGAAGCCCGGCCTGGGGTGGAAACACACACGCGCACGCACACACACACACACACACACAAGTTATAATTGACGACTCGGGCCCGAGGAATTCTCACGGATGGAAACCGATCAAGTGTGTGATAAAGAGTGAAACAAAGAGAAGTTAGAAAAATACAAGTGAAAAGAAAAGAGAGATGAAAAAGAAGAGAGAGACGGAAAGAAGACGACAAATAGAAAGAGTGAGAGAGAGAAAGAGAGAGAGAGAGGGTGTTAGACCTAAAGATAGAGAGAGAGAAGGAAACTGAGATAAGAGAGAAAGAAAAGGGCAAAAGTAATGGCATCCTATAGAAACGAGGAGAAGGCACTCTTTCACCATTTAGCCGCCATTTTGTTGAGCTCTTCTTGCCTTTTTTGGAGTTTTGTGGGCGTGGCTAAATGTAAAACGCTGAGAATGTGCTTGGTCAATGCATTTACACTCAACTTTACTACCAGACTGATAAATGAGGTCGTGTGTGTGGGTGTGTGTGTTTGAGTGTGTGAGAGAGAGAGATGTCTGGAATTCCAGAACAGTGTGTGTGAGAGGGATGAAAACTTATTCTCCTTCCATAACACAGCTCACTCTGTGTCTTACTTTTCCATGTTCGAATAAATCACTCATGAGTTACAAGCTAGATCATTAAAAAGATATTAACGTGTGTGTGTGTGTGTGTGTGATGGAGATAGAAGTGCTTTTGCGCTCTTCCCCTCTCATCCCCAAATTTATCTCACTCAAGGCCGGAATATTCGGCATCTGTGATGAACGAGGAACCGGAGAAATATTCCTCCTCCGCGAGCCTCGCTCTCCTGCTGACATCATCACAGCGCTTTAACACGCTCGAAGCAGTAAAGATACTCTCAAAATACTCTGACGTTTAAAAAGACGGTCGAAGCGCAAAGGTTTAGTTTAGTTGAGAGAAAATTAAAACGTGTCGCGATTTTATAATTCTGATTTTTTATTACCAAGATGGAAAGTTTGTACCCCCCAGTGAATCTACTGTACGTGAGCAAGCTTCATTAAGGACTTAAAACAAGAAAACTTGCCAGAGACATTCACAAAAAATGTATTTTATAAAATCCACATTGATATCACACATTCAGAAATATATATGTATATATATATGTCAGGATTTTGACCGTGAACTACTGAAACTATCTTTATAATCAGATTCGTTAACAGACGATACACTGCAGCTAGAAAATCAGGTCAATCATCTTTCTGATTTTTGGTTAAACTGCATCTAAAACACGTCTTCTCTTTATCCGTAATAATAAAAATATCAAACCTCAAACAGAAAAGTATTTATTTCGCTGTTTTATGTTTTTCTCCTCTCGCAGCAGCGCATCATCTGAACACCAGCGCCTTCGGTAAAGGCTTTAAGCTCCGCCCACTTCGCAATCACATCACGTTACCTCTTATACGTGTTAATTCATGTGTTGTTATGATACACACGTCAGGTTATAAGCCTTAATAACCACACTGTCTACAGCGCAAACATAAAAACCCACTTTTATCTAAATATGTCGCAGTTTCTAGATGACCTGCACTGAGGAATTTCTCAAAATGTTGGATTTATGTTTTACTTTAAACTGAAAAAAGAACAAAAAATCCAAACGAACATTTTTTGTTCATGGAAAATTTTTCTGGATTAAATGATAAGTAATCATGGGGGCAAATAAACATCTTAATTCTAACATCATCCAAAGACTAGATTTTTTTGGTTTTATTAAGTATGCAAAATGATGCACCGTTATTTCGAATTCACAAAAATTAATGTAAATTCTTGGGAAAAAAAAAAGAGATTTAATACAAAAATACTTTGTATTTTCAACTGGTTAAGATGAATTCATAGTGTAGCTTTAAAACAAATAAACAGGAAAATATGCAGACATCTATCTATCTATCTATCAAGATGTTCAGATAGATAGTGATGCTCTTTATTCATTTTTTTGCCAGCATGTTTACCCGGAAGTTGATGTTCAGGTGAACAAGGTTTCGGATTACAGTAGAATAAACGAAGCAGTGAGCGGCCGAATAACAAACGCCTCCATATTTAAAACGAAGTGCACTTGCACGCGACCTACACGCCCTTACTTTACACCCTAGGTAGGTCGCCTACGTAGGGAGGAGCAAGCCGTTTGAAATTCGGTCATCACTGGACAGCGCCGGTGGCGTTTTTAACGAAATAATAAAATAATATCTCAATTTTAATCATTTCTATCACACAATCCGTACCTCTTTTTTCTTCTGACCTCCTCCAGGCTGAAGGAAAAGCGCCAGAATCAGAAACAAAGCCGCGCAAGGCAGGTAAAAACACAAGCGCTTGGATGTGGTAGCCATTTTGGAAGATGCTCCCGTTCGTTGTGCAGCGTCTGTGGAACACGATTGGCTCAAGCGGCGACCAATCAGAAACGAGCTTGCTGCTGTTGCTTCCTGGGAAACGTAGTTCTGCTTGTATCGCTGCTAATAACATCGTTATGCTAGTTAAATCATCAGGTATTATTGCTTTAACAAACGTAATAGAGTTTGATATCAAAATATTACTCGTTTTTTTGTTGATATATGTGAGGAATCATGTTATAAAAAGCAACATTTTAGGAAAGCTCCACAAATAATACATCTTTAAAAGGCTAATAAAATTAGCGATGTTTGGTATAAGCTAGCACTTAGTGTTATGACTAGCATTTTGACTAGCATTCTTATAGGGTAAGAAATTAATACACTTTCTGGAGACATTATATCGAAATCATTGGTGCAACAAACAATTTTTACTTCAAATTTACGTTTATAAATGTTCCTGAATGTTCTAAACACTAAACTAGCCCCAGGTCATATAAGTTAGCATCTTAGCAATGCCTGTTTGTTTTGTTTTTTTCCTAAACAATAACATTTTTATTAAGATTTTGACATTCCACTTAATAACCTAGACCTAATTTATTCATGATTCATATTTATGTTTCTTAGCCATATTTAAATAGATTTAATTAGCGTTAAAGAGCTATTTCTGAGCTGCAGCTTCCCTCCTCATCAGCAGGGGGCGACTCCGAGCCTGAGACCCTGAGCCTCAGTGGGAAATGAAACTGCAAAAATGGCTTGTTGAGATGGAAAATGATGATAATTATGGTGTGAGTAGAAGGCGTACTGTAAGCCGTGCTGAGAGCTCGGACGTATTAGCATGTTTTATAGCTCAGTGTTAGCCATAAGAGCTGGTCAACTCGCTCCGAGCTGCCTTCGTTTTTCTTCCTGGTTGTTTCAAGGATTACATTTGATACGTCAAAAGAAGAGAATAATAAGGTTTACTCGAGTGTGTGTGTGTGTGTGTGTGTGTGTTAGTCAATTTGAAGTGGTGTGAGAGTGTTTAAAGATAAGCACCGCAAGTTATTAACTTGTCTGAATGTTAAATGTTAGAGCTGCCACAGTCTGTTTGCTTGGTCTGATTGTCTCTGTGTGTGTGTGTGTGTGTCTGTGTGTATGTGTGTGTGTGTGTGTAATCAGACAATGAGATGCATGACTGTATTAAAGTCAATGAGTCGTGAAGAGCAATACACGCGTGTCACGCCAGTTAGAGCACAATTTAGCGCGAGGATGGCCTTGCATCGACGAAACATGACGCCGTGTTTATCGTAAACCTGACAGAAGATAATAAAACAACGTAATCAGCGTCGTCTTAGCAAAACCCGACGCACAACGCTCTCCTCTTACTGATTTCACTGAGTAACAGGCGTCTCCGGGTCAACGAGGACGACGCACACTTATCTAGATACTTCGCTAATAAACTTGTCTAGCTGTTTTATTTACGCAGTACAGTTAACCTGATGTTAGCTAGCTAAACCTTCTTGTTAGACAAACTTTACTTAGTTATATTTCTGGTTATCCAAAATGTAGGTAGTTAAATTTCTAAAAGTCAACACTTAGTTTCTAGCCAAAGTTATAGTTAGCTACATTTTAAAAAAGTCAATTTAGTATTTTTTTAATTTTTTTTTTAATTAGCTAAAATTTTTTGTTAGCTAAATTTCTAGCAAATCACAATTGTAGCTAAGCAAATTTATAGTTTGCCATATTTCTAAAAGCAAAACACTCTAGTTAGTAATTTTATTTTTGAAAAGTTTTACATTAAATTTTCTGATTTGTTACATTTCTACCTCATCATATTTCTAGTTAAACAAACTTATTAGCCTTTAATTAATTTCTTAAAGCCAACATTGTAGCTAGTGTTTTTGTTTATTTAGCCAAGTTTCTAGTTATCTACATTTCTAGTTAGTCGTACTTCTAATTAAATTAAATTAAATTTGTAGTTAAAGACATAATTTTTAGATTTTTTTCTTTAGACAAATCTTTAGTTAGTTAAATTTCTAGCTAATCATACTTCTAGTTAAACAAAGTGGTAGTTAGTTAAAAGCTCTAAAAGCCAACATCATATGTAATATTTTTTATTTAGAGAAATTCCTAGTTAGTTAAATTTCTAGCTAGTTATATTCTAGTTACCCAGATTTGTAGTTGTCTAAAAGCCAATATTGTAGATATTTTTTTATTTCTATGTAGCTAAATTTCTAGCTAATCATAATTGTAGTTAAATCTGCTTTTAATTTGTAGTTAAATTTCTAAAAGCCAACGCTGTAGCTATTTTATCTAACCAAAAGTATATTTAGTCATATTTCTAGTTAAACAAATTTCTAATTAGCCATATTTCTTAAAGTTAACTTTGTAGTTAATATTTTTTCCACCAAATTTTGAGTTAGATAAAATTTCTAAAAGTCAATATTGTAGCTTTTTTATTGAGTCAAATTTATAGTTAGCCAAATTTCTAGCTAGTTATACTTCTAGGTAACCAAATTTATAGTTAGCCATATTCATAAAAGCCAACATTGTAGTTAGCATTTTTTTATTTAGCTAAATTTCTAGTTAGTTCTACTTCTTGTTAAACAAATTTCATTAGCCAAATAATTAGAAACTGTTAGATTCCAAGCAAAGCTAATTTACCAGTGAGATTTTTACTTAAACATTTTTCTCATTAGTCAAATTTCTGAAGTAGAAAATGTAACGTAGCCTTCATTCCACTTTTCATTCAGTATGTTTAGTCTTAAACCTGCAGCCTGTAGAGCTTTTAATTAATGTCATAAAAGTAAAAAAGGGATAAAACATTAATTATGCATTAATAACTAATTAATTACTCATTAACTCATTAATTAGTCATTCATAACTCAGAAATTATTCATTAATACCTAATTAGTTATTCATTAATTACTCATCAACTCATTAATTACTCATAAGCTCATTAATTATTCATTAATAACTCATTAATTAGTCATTAATTACATGCAAATGAAGATGTGTGTGTTTATGCAGTACAGCATCAGAAGCACAGATTTACGTGTTTATCAGTTGAACGAATTTATATTTAATGAAATTAATTTTTACGATGTTTTACACCTGAAATGTAGTCGAGTCTCTGAGACGAGACGGATCACGTCTGAAGTTTGTTTCTTTAGTTTTGCACTGCAGCTACGATGCTAACAATGTAGCTAACTAGCAACAGAAGATCGTAGCTACCAGTTTAGCAGAACGTCTTGCTAGCCAAATATTTATAATCTACTAAATTTCTACTTTCTAAAAGTTAGTATTTTGTTTAAAGCTAAATTTCTTCAAACACGACTTCGCTGATTGACGTGAACGGAGGACATTATCTGAATTTCAATCCTGAATAATAATAATAATAATAATAATAATAA
>CM040481.1:14685107-14695706 GCA_022758105.1 Pangasianodon gigas | reverse complement strand
AGCCAAGTGGAGGCCATGAAACAGAGAACAGAGGAATGGTATAGGAGTCTTTTATGGAAAGAAGAGAACATAGAGGTTGTAAAAAGGGTTCTTCAAGGGTTCCTTGGAGAATTAGCTTCCAAAAAATGTTCTACCTGGAACCAACAGGGAAACACTCTGTTGTGGGATTCTACATATAATGTTTAAGGGTGTTTTTTTTTCTCAGAGGATCAACCAAAGGGTTAAGGGTTCTACTTTTTCTGAGAGTGTAGTAACCTACAAAGGAGTAGGTTCTTTTAATGGAACTGAGGAGCACAGGAGTACATGGAGATGCAAGTGGTCTTTCTTTTCTTCATGAAAGATAGCTTGAATGGGAGAATACAGGAAAAGTGTAAGATGGAACAAAAGAGCAGAGGTAGGTTGTTAAAAGGGTTCTTCAAGGGTTCTTTAAGGTTTCATTGGTGAAGTAAGGGTTCTTAGCTTCCAGAACAGAATATTTAAGGGTTTCCCCAGTGGAACAACCAAAAAATGCAAGAAGTTCTACACAAGACGTACACTAAAGATGCCCAGGTAGGCACAAATCCACAATGGGGTGGGTTCTTTTATAGAACCGAGGAGTTCATGGAGGTCCACGTGAGCACATATTGTATCACATGTTGTAGTGACCATAATGAAGGACATATAATGTTTTTTTTTCTTTTTGAATGGAGAGAGATCAAAGCGACCTTCACGAAGGATCCCACAATGATAAACACGCAGCTCTTTTATGGAACCGAGGAACACAAGAGGGTTCAAGTGATGTTCATGAACAATGGCTAGGAAGATAGAGCATCTTCAACATGTATGTTAAGGCCCAAGCTATCGTCACGATGGACTTTTCCAGCACGATTTTTAATTACAGCTGCCATATTGATCCCTCTAAAAAGCTTCCTCCTGCCCTCTCTCTTTTTATCACGTCTTTTTCTCATCATCCTCTCATCATGTCAGCATGATGCACGCTGGGTGGAACAGCGTTCATTTTCCATCAGCAGCAAAAAAGGCTTTCAGTGGAGGGTCACAAGTCGAGTAGGAGCTCTGAAGGTCTTTTGAAAGATGATTAAAAACATTTGTGACAGACAGTAGTTAAAATTATACAGCTCTTGGACAGCTCTTATTTATTTATTTATTTATTGATCAAGTTTATGCCCTTGTGAGATGTCTCTATAAAATTTTCTTCAGTTAGTGGTGATGATGTGAAGCAGTGCAGGACACTGGGCCAAGCTTGAGGTTTAGTGGTATTTACGTCGGAGCCAAAAGCCGAGTGTTTTTATTCCAGTAGCACTCTGAGCTCCTGTTTATACGCTTTTTTTTTAAAACCACACTCTCTAACACCTACCCAGGGTCCTGGACGTGATTTCGGATGGTACAAACAATTAGCATATGATTAGCTGTAGAAAGAAAGAAAGTTTCATTATCTCTAAAGGTTAACCTCTCAATACACGTTCTGAGCTAATTATCGTAAGGTTGTGAGTTCAGATCCCATCACTGGGCCTCATTTATCTGTCTTTAGCAAAGTTACGGTACGTGTCAATGTTTTCACCAAGCCGAACTAAAAATTCCCACAACAGTTCCCGATTTTCTTCATGCTCACATACGTATCATGGTAATCACCAATCAGCCATAAATGACTAAGCATTTTACATTTAGCCACACCCACAAAATGCCATAAAAGGCAAAGAGGGCTGAAAACGACTAAACGTCCTAAGACCAGCATGCGCTAAATCTTCCAGTAATGCAGCTCAGCCACTGCAGCACCTCGGCTTCCACAGGAGCAAGACGTAACTATAGAAGGAAAATGAACCAAAATGCATTTTTTAAATGATGTAACTGAAGAAATAAAGTCACTTTGGGTGTTAAGAGGTTATTTTATTAAAACAAAAAGGAAATATAACTGCAAGCTGCGATTAAGGGGGCCAAGCACTTTCTAGCCACACCCCTTAGTGATGGAGGAAGACCAGAAGTCTCTGATATTTTCAGCATTTGTTCACAAGAAGACATCGTAAATTTGATGGCAGAACGTCAAGCTGTTGCTAAGATATGACATCACTTCCTATATTCAGTAGTCCTCCCAAGGTGCAAATGAACTCGAAGCTTGTTTCGGTTTGGTGTCAATATGTAAAAGCGTTGTTGAGATACGTCCTCACTTCCTGTTTTCTGTCAAATTTGCATGTTGTGGAAATCAAAATTGAAATGTTCATATATAAGGTGCATGTTTACTTAAGTTTAATGGGCTAATTTTCACAGTTTGGGTGAATAACAACAACAACGTCGAGTCAAACACCGTTTATGAGACGCATTATAGAAAAATAAGAACTGCAGTGGCAGTTCGAAAGCAAATAAACTGTAACCTTAGTGTTTTTAATTCCTCCTCATTAAAAATATTAGCATCAAGCAAACTTGGCTCTCAGTTAACTATTAACACAGCTAGCTAACATTAGCGAAAAGATGATCAATCTTTTCTTCCACAGTTTTGTGAAATGATGAATGGAAATGAACTGAAATGCGGTAAATATGAAATACTACATAAACAATAACAGTGAACTCCATAACTGGCTACTCATCATCATCATCATCATCGACATGCTAATGTCGGTTAATGTTACCGTACCCTGCTAGCTCGGAACGAATTATACGTTTATACGAAGATTTGTAGCGTTCGTTCAGCGTAAAATCCTTCAGTGCTGAGTTCTCGAGATTTAGTCTCGACAAAGACGTGGTAAAGCATCTTTCCAATGCGAGCGAAAGTGATAATAACGTCCGAGTGGTAAACAATCGCATAACCGTTTCACCCTGCAGCTACACACTGTACTTCCTGTTTTTCTGACAAGTTTTACTCGAGTTTTGACAGTTTGTGAGCGAAACTTTATTCCGTGTGGCTGTATTTTGTGTTACTGTAAATATTTATACTCAGAAATAGTTTGATTGCTCAGAGGAGAGGAAATTAGGATGAGAATGTGTGTGGAAATGTGATGCGGTTGCAGTTATTTGTCCCTCGCCTCCGTCATTGTTGTTTTAAATGAATTTACTTCACGAGAGAGGAAAGATAAAAAAGACAGAGCGTTAGTCATCGGGCCATCTGAGTCGTCTTCTCGGATGTGTGTTATACGTAATATATATTCTATTGCTTTAGTTTTCTTTAAAAAACTCACTACTGCTAAGAAAATTACTTCTTTTATTTCCTGATCCTGATTTTGTCAGGTTGAAAAATTTGAACAAAAGAATTCAACGCAACACTTTACATGAAGGTGTTGATTAATTTTCTAGAACAGCAGCTCTGACAGTAGTGTATTGTAAATCACAGGTTTATATTAATGCCCTCGTTCTAATACGTTATCGTTTCCATAGCAACAGCTCGTTCACAGGGACGTGCACGTGGTTTCTTGATGTTTATTTAACATTTATGGAAGGAGTCTTCAGTGTCAGTGCTGAACAGCTAAAGCTGTTTTAATCTGCAGTTTCTCGGTAATATCACAAGCTGCGTTTTTTTTTGCATATTAACATCGATTATTTAAAAAAATGAACACAATGGTGATCTTCGTAGACGTTACTGGCGCCCCGTGTGAGGAACGCTTTCTAACACTCGGAGGTAAAGCGTTGACTTTTAAATCTTCAGGACTGAAGAGTTTACTCTTTGTGGTTTCTCGTTAACATGACAAGCTGCTTTTTTTGTCTTATTAACTTCAAGACACACACACACACACACACACACACACACACATTCTGCTTTCAGTGTACTTTCACCCTTCACCCTACAGCACACACACTGCTGTTTATTTGTCTCTCCGGAGAGCGAGTGTGGAGCTGGAGTGTGTCCTTCAGCCGAAGAGGTTTGAAGCATGTCTGACTGCAGACAGCTGGAGTCTCAGTCAGGAAAGAAGAGTGTGTGATGGAGTGTGTGACAGAGTGTGTCCCGGTGTTACAGTATTGTATTTAGCACATCCTCGTCGTCGTCCTTTCGGGATTTGAAGTCACCTGCATGTCACGGTTTGAGGGGTTTGAACTTAAAGCGAAACCCTGCAGGACGAATTGGAGATCGTGGTCAGTGATTTTGTGGAAGGTTGTGAGCAGCAGCAGCTCGTGATCATAGCCTCAAACATAATGAAGAGCTGAGAGTCTATCACACTTGACTGATGCTATAGGCTACTATCTAGTGAGTTTTTAAAGAACAGCCATCCAGCGTACAGTCTTGCAGCTCGATTTGAGCGGCTTCTATTCGTTCAGCTGTCTTTAAGTTAATATCATTAACCAAGGTTGACACGTTTCAGCAAAATTTCCAGTCACAAAAACCAAACAAAATACCTGAACGTTGCCCAAAAAATTGGGAAATTTTCTCAGCATTTAACACATACTCCTGATGTACAGACATTACTCCATAATTCTACACATCATACACACACTGAGTTTCATTTATCAATATTTATTTATAAATTTTTTTTCAATATTTTAGTAAAGTTGTGTGTAAATGTTAAACTGAACTAACTGCCAAACTAAAAATTTCCACTGGATTTACAAAAGTGTCGGAAACGCTGATATTTTTACTCACTTCTATGAAAATAAAACTATTTAATAATAATAATAATAATAATAAGAAGAAGAAGAAGAAGAAAGCACTAAACCTTGTGATTATGAAATGATTCGTTTTATTTGTCTCAATTTATGGCTTGGTGTCGGCTCTCTTTCTTTATTTTTTTAAAGTTCTTTAATTAAAGCCACTAAAATAAAGCGACTGGTTTTGACTAAATGTTCTGAGCGAGTGAACTAGCATGAGGATGTGTTTCTGATCGAGACTCTAAAGCTCTTCTATCAGTCGCTCTGGATAAGGGCGTCTGCTAAACGCTGCAAACGTCATAAACACAAACAGTTTAAACTCCACAGAATATTCCAGAGAGAAAAGTGCAGTAATCCGTGCAGATTATAGGATCTGAAGTCAATCAGGTTGAGGTTTACATCAGTTAGTTTTCTTATGTGTAAATTTACACACACTCAGGAGCACGAGTAGGATACGAACGTTTTTCCGAATTTACAGGATTTGCATGAAAAACCAAATTTATGAATAAATCCGGTTGTGGAATGAGGCCCACTGCCTGCACTCATATTTTGCCTTTGTTTGCCAAAATTTATTAGATTTAAGATGATTTGCTAAAAAAAAAAAAAAAACTAGCCCAATGTGGCAACATTAACTGTCCTGTCCTCTGCTCCTCCCCCGAGCGTGGGGCAGCGTGACTCCTGCCTCAGTGGGCCTGTTAGTCTTTGTTTGTTGCAGTTCCCATTTTTGACCACTAGGTGCAATCTTAATAAATAGTTATGTCGTGTTTGTGCTCATTTTCTGAAGGGTGCAAATAATTACAAACACTGACGCTTCAATATTCAATAAAAAATAATAATAATAAATAAAAGGAAATTAAATAAATTGTGAGTAGGATTTGTGTCCAGACTCGGAGATCTTTATTAGCATGAATGTTAAAGTAATTATTTCATTTCAAATGCAGCACCGCAACATCAAAGTCCTACACAATCAACTGTCAGTGTGTGTGTGTGTGTGTGTGTGTGTGTGTGTGTGTTTGGTCGTTAGATCGTTTGCAGATGATCTATGTGTCCCACGGCGCTGAAGTGCTTCCTGATAAACGCATTACTTCACTTACCGTTAGATACACAGCTACCGTACACACACATCTCTCTCTGTCTCTGTCTATCTCTCCCCCCTTCTCTTCCTCTCTCTCTCTCTCTCTCTCTTCCTTCGCTCTTCTATATTATGAATGTCTAAGTGCGCTAGTTGGCATTTACTGTGAGTCATGAATTAAATTTCCTTCCCTACAATGCTCACACACACACACACACACACACACACACACACACACACACACATTGTGTGCACTGTTAATAAATCAGTTATCAAACAGTAAGATGAAAAATACTGCTTGTCATGTTAAACCTTCCACATAAACAAATTTAAAAAATCATTCATAATGTGAGGTTTTCTGGGAGGAGATGTTTATTGAACATTTATGGAAGGAGTCTCCAGTGTCAGCGCTTTGAGTTAAAGCTGTAACTTTTCAGACATGTTCAGGACAAGGACAAGCGGTGTTGTTTTGTTTTGTTAACTTCAAGAAAGAGAAATAAAGAGAAGCTGTTAAATGTAACTATAAGCGGATAAAAGTGTGACGTGTCGTTCTTTAAAAATGTAAAAAATCTAATTGTTGGTAAATTGTTGTGGTACAAAAGGAATAAAACGGTCCATGTTGTGCTGTTAGAGTAAATTAATCAGTATCGAGGTGGTAACAGTAACTCTGCTTCATCACATCACCATGGTGTTGATTAGTTTACTACAACGTCACTACACACACAGTGTTTTATTCCTTACATAGAGCCATGTAGTGTATGTCCTTGGGCTTTGAAAAGGTGCATGTGTATTAAATCTGAACCTGCACTGTGTGTAAGGCTTCGATGGTGGAGGAATGTAGTCTGTTAGGGGTGCACTTAATTTTGGACATGATGATGTAGTTAATGGTGTGTGATTTCCTGCGTGCGCACTGTGGATGTCGATATTATGCTAATGTTACATCAGGAATGGAACTTCTCTCCCATCCATTTCTCCATGGACTGATTATCTGGTGACCTTCAATCCCAGAATCTCTCTCTCTTTCTCTCTCTCTCTTTCTCTTTCTTTCTCTCTCTTTCTCTCTCTCTCTTTCTCTTTCTCTCTCTCTCTCCACATGTTCTCTTGTCTCAATGTGAATATCATCGCCTGTGATGCCTCTTCTTCTTCTCCTTCATTTCAATTTTCTGTCACAGCTCCGATTGCGTCTGAAGTCTGTGTTTGATCTGATGATATGTCTGATCCGCTGCCTCAGGTGTCTTCTTTATCCTCCTCTAGCCTTATTGCTTTTTGTTTTTATTTTTGCTTTGGTTTTTGTTCCAATACAACACGCACTCCTCGACTTCCCCTCGCGTTTCCTGGAGCCACCCTCTTGAGGTGACGCGACATGAATTAGACGAGGATTTGAGTCGATATACAGTGAGATTTCTGAGTGAAAATGATCCGATATGGTGAGGTTTCATTTTTCAGAATGTGGAATAACACTGCTTAGAAATGAAAATGATGATTTCAAAAATATATCATTTGATTTCTTCTTGGTGGGGAGGGTTATCACCGTTGCCTCGCACCTTCAGCGTTGGGGGTTCGAATCCCACCTGTTTGCATGTTCTCCCTGTGCTTCAGGGGTTTCCTCCGGGTACTCCGGTTTCCTCCCCCAGTCCAGAGATGTGTTTGTACGCTGACTGGCTTTCCATATTGTCTGTAGTGTGTGTGTGTGTGTGTGTGTGTGTGTGTGTGTGATTGTGCCCTGTGATAGGTTGGAACCCCATCCAGGGTGTCCCTCACCTTGTTTCCCGAGTTCCCTGAGACAGGCTCCAGGCGCTCCATGACCTTGGGTAGGATAAGCGGTATGGAAAATGGATGGATGGATGGATGGATAATTTCTTCAGATTGGAAACAGTGTACAGAACAGCTGAGCAAACATTACTAAGTAGCTAGCAAGCTAGTTAGCAGTATAGACAGTTCACTAGATCATATTACTGTTCAAATGATTACTCCATGTCCCCCATCTGCACATTGAAGTAACTTTTACTTCAAGATGGCTAGTTAACTAGCCAATTAAAGTTTGAAAGGAATTGTGTGTAAATCCCTAAGGTTTCAGCTCCATTGTTTTGGTCGAGTGTGTTCCTGTAAACTTCTCTCGGGAATCGGGTATCATGTCGTGTGTGTGACAAAGTGGATAATTACTTCCACATCTTGAATAAACTCTGGTTAAAACTCGAGAGGATTGCAGGTTCAGACTGCAAAGTGTTTTGAGATACAGGAAGGGCAGGTCCCGCCCCCTGGAAGCATGTTTATGGTCTGTGATTGACAGCTTGTCTCTAGATGGCAGCTGAGGGATATTTTAGCATTTATAGGGTGCATTGGGTCTGTATTTCGAATGGACAGGGATGTGACGTATCTTAAATATGATTGGATGTTGTCAAGCCTTTTAAGTTCATTCCAGATCTCTAACTGACGGCTCTTTGTCTCCTCGATCCTATGTCCTTCAGTCTGAGACCTGGATGTTGATCAAAGTCAGCCATTTTTATGGATGAACGAATTGGTACAATGGACTTGGAAGAATCGAGGAAAGAAGCAATAGCAGGTTACTAGGTCAAGGATACACAGATGTTTCCTATGCGGAGGTTTTGATCTAAGCCTTTCGTATAAAGCCTCCACCTTTCCCAAAAAGTTCATGCTTCAAAGTGACGCTTCAGTGAACATGTCTCTTTTGTCCTGGATTCCGTGCCTCAGTTCTCAGCTTCACTCTCTGAGGAAACGAGGAAAGGACTCGAGCAAGGAAAGTACTCGAGATTACAAAATTATTTGCAGAATAGTGATGAAACGCCATTTCCTATTGGCTGGATGATCCTTACTGTCTCTGATCAGTGAAAAGCTCTTCACAGTGTCTCACACATCCATTTCATCCCTTTTTCTGGGATCTCTCAGTGCCGTAACTACAAAAGTGCATTTGGAAAAAAGTTACTTTTTTATCCAATAAATGTTAAAGTTAAAACCCTCTTAAATCTCCTACCTCTTTCTCTTTCAATCTCTCTCTCCTGTCTTGTCGCTCTTTTACCCCTCGTTTTCTCAGCCAACCGCCTCCCACCTGCTGAGCGCCATGAGAGAGGTGTGTTAGGAGAAAAAGAAAGAAAGAGGGAAGAAAAGAACAGATTTCTCACTCCTGTCTGTCAGTGACAGGAAGACAAGTGGCTTTTTTCAAGATAAGAACAGTCACTCTTTCTCTCTGTGTCTCTTTATCTCTTTGATTTTCTCGCTCTGTCTCTGCATGCCTCATCGATTCGGTTTGTTGATGTATTTTCTTTTGAGAGACGAAGTTTTGCCTCCTCGTTCCGTTTTCTTTGCTTCTTAGCTGCTCCCACCCGAATAAATGATGCATAGGAAACAAGGAGGCACTATTAAAGAAATGAGAAACACACCTTGTCATATTGAGGAATCGAGGATACACGTATTTCCCAAATGAGGACCTAGGGTCCTGGAGTTTTGCGATGCACCAAAGAATTTTTCTCATGCTGCATATCAGGGTGTCACAGTGGTGCCGAAACCTGGATCTGAGCTCACTATGCTACTGTGGAGCCAATTACAGAAAGAGGTCACGATTAATCACCATCCAGGTGTAAACACTCCATCTTACCTATGCATTCTCTGTGGCTCCTCCCCCCATGCACAGCCTGTGCTTGACCACGCCCCCAATCCCACAGACACCTGGCTCTATTATTATACGTTTTCAGCTGGAGGATTTCTCACCTTCATTTACTTCAACAAGGGTGAGACCCGAAACCAGGCTGTGTTTGCTCTGGATTGGGCCGTGTTTCATTTAGATTCATACCCAAGGTCATGAAATGACACAAAGAAACGTATCACACGTGGGGATCAAGGCCAGGGGAAATCCACCACTCAAGCTTGGGCCTGGAGCTCCGCCACAACCGGGAACAAATTCACCACATGGACAGATTCAAGGAACAACTGAAAACATTAAAACAATTAAAGAGAAAACAAACATCAACATAAATAATGCAGAAAGGAAATAAAAAGCCCCGGAGAGAAACACGGCTAAAGAGATTAGCCGAGATTAGTCAATATAGCATGCTAATTCTGTATGTTGATGTATTTCCGTTTTAAACAGGAAGTCCAGGTGAGACATGTTAGAGTTTCTTTGCTTATCAGCCACCATTAATAATGATTCTGTAACATAGACATATTTCATATGACATCTACTTTTACCTAAACCTGCTGACTACGCCAGTGAGACCGATCCCCTGAGGATGTCCCGTGGACCCCACCTTCTCCAACAGTCCACACTTATACTCTTTCCCACTGTCTAACACACTGAATACCTGGTACAGGTATGTGAGGAGCTGGGAAAGAACAGAAAAGTGGAGTGTTTTGTGTGGATGTGGTCCACTGGGAGGCTCTGTCAGTAACCTGACAACACACTGCGTTTAAATCAAGGCTGCACACGTTGGATCAAGTTTCTGAAATTGTGTAGAGATTGAACTGATGTGTTCCAATCATAGGCTTTTGTATTTTAATTAATTATTTGTTCGATGTTTGTGTTAGCTACATGGCTAGGTACTAACGTACAGCTAGTATTAATACATAGACAAGGAAGCAGCGTAAAAACAACACACTCGCTCTTTTATCAGCAGAGACACAGGCTTGGTGGTTAGCCACAAAACTGCACTAGCCAGGGGGGAGAAACCCCAATGGATTGATCTAGAAAACATAAACAAAATTCTGTGTGTGTGTGTATGTGTGTGTGTGTGTGTGTGTGTGTGTGTGAGAGAGAGAGGATGTCTGCTAGACAGCTTTTATTACAAAAGCCTTGAACAGGATACACAGAGTAAACCTGGTCCTCAGCCTCCTCTTGAAAAAGCAATTACCAGTTAAGAACATTTCATGTGTGTTTGTGTGTGTGTGGGTGTGTGTGTGGGTGTGTGTGTGTGGGGGTGTGTGTGTGTGTGTGGCTCCATGTTTTGTTT
>CM040481.1:14620787-14643079 GCA_022758105.1 Pangasianodon gigas | reverse complement strand
CTCTGACCACTCCCACCCACTCTTAAAGATACTCTGACCACACCCAGCTGCTTCTGAAGGTACTCTGACCACGCCCACACACTCCCAAAGATATTCTGACCATTTGCATACACTTACTTTGATACTTTGACACTTTGACCACTTGCTCTGGCACAGAACCTCAGATCACTTCCTCCCACTTGCCAAGAGCCTTTGTCTACTCCCACCTGCTCCTTCTGAACCTTTGATCACACCTCCAGAACCTATTACCATACCCTCAGAACCTCTGACTACACCATCAGAACATCTGACAACACCATCAGAACATCTGACAACACCATCAGAACCTTTGATCACACCCCCAGAACCTATTATCATACCCTTAGAACATCTGACTACACCCTCAGAACCTTTGATCACAACCCCAGAACCTATTACCTCACCCTCAGAACCTCTGATCATACCTCTAGAACCTCTGACCACTGCCACCAGCTCTGCAAGAACCTCACTTGAAAGAGAAAAAGCCAGAGACAAGCAAAGAGGAACTCGTTTCCAGGAATCAGTTAACTTTGCTTCGTGATGAGTTCATCTGAGTGAATTTCAGCCCTGCAAATTCAGAAACCTTGGAAACAAGAGCCAATAGTGGTTACTACCTTCTGGCTATCTTTCTTTGTCTGGCTATCATTCTATCCTTCTTCTGCTTTCTCCCTCTCTTTAGACTAAAAACATCCTGCAGCTGCATCATTTTTGGTTAGGTCCCGCGGGATTTCTGTCCTCCAATGCAGTCTGTTGTCATACTCAGTCTTTTCTCATACCTGCCGGAGTTTCGTTCCTCATGGGAGGGGCCCAGAACTCACGGCTTGTTATCCAAAACACAGATAGTGGTGAGGATCAGATGGGATATGACGGTGAAACTGTAGCTGAAATAGCTGAGGCTTATTCTCCATCCCACACATCTCCGAATCTCGAGTCCTCAGCAACAGAGCAAATCTGGCCCACCGCTTTATACATATGGAAGTTGCCTTTCATCTTTTTGTATGTGTGTGTGTGTGCGTGCGTGCGTGCGTGTGTGTGTGTGTGTCCTCAGGCCTCCCTCATGTATTCAGTGTTTATATTGGCTCAGACTATGGCTGGTCCGTTTGCTTGGAGTGGTTTTCCATTCTAACAGAAAATAAGAAATTGAGTGTGTGTGTGTGTGTGTGTATCTTGCTACCAAGCCAAATAAACAGCTAGATAGAGGCGAGGCAAAGCAAAGCTGCCAGCAGATGTATCTCAGCAGAACAGAGAGAGACATAAAGAGAGTGAGACAATGTGTGTGTGTGTGTGTGTGTGTGTGTGAGAGAGAGAGAGAGAGATGGGAAATAAAATCTGTACGTCTGTCTCATGATACTGATGATGGCACGTTGAAGTCGAGTGTGAGAGGATATTTAAAGCCCCACCGTCATTCACAGATTGAATGACACACACACACACACACATACACACACACATACACACTCAGTACAAATAAAATGTTTTTGTGTTTTGTCCTTCATCTTTACATATGTACTATATAAATATATATTAAGAAATTCCAGAATGAAAGAGAGAGAAGAGATGGAGATAAATACTATGATTCTATCCAGCCTGTGTATTTGAGTTATTTAAGTGTATATTTAAGTGTAATATTAAACCTCCAGCAAAACAAGACAGAAATGTAATAAACACTCGAACCAATGCTGAACTCACTAATAAGACTAATCTTAGTACTGTGTAAGTGGGCGTGGCCTAATATGCTAATAGACACGCTTGATTAACAGCCCTTTATCCAACACTCCCAGCCTGCAACATCACTCAAGCACATGAACACATTTGTGGAAGGAGTCTCCAGCGTCAGCGCTTTGTAACAGCCAGAGGTAAAGCTGTAACTTTTCCGACATCTTCAGGACAGAGGAGTTTACGCTTTGTTTCTTTTTTGTGTGTTTTTGTCTTATTAACTTCGAGAGAGAGAGAGAGAGAGAGAGATAAAGAGAGCCTGGTGAGGGAACGACTGTTTATAGCTGCTATAACGTAAGTGAGAACAGGAACTTGTCTCAGTGACATTCCACACCATTAAATGTAACAATAAATGGATAAAACGTTATGCCATCTTGTAACTCCTCTTAATATTGTAATATTTACTGTAACAGCAGCTGATGAAACCACGCTTCATGTTTTCCGTGTGACATTTTTGCTTAGAATTGGCAAGTCGCTCAGATGGAAACGTGTCCTCGGATTTTCCTGCAGCTGAGAAAGATCTTGGCAGCTCTGGTGGGGTTTGAGCAGCTTGTCACTTCATCGCGGCTGCGATTTGACAGGTGAGATCTTTAGACTGGCTCGGAGATGAAAGCGGCCAGTGTGTTTGGCAAGAAGCAATGTATTGAGAGGGTGAAGAAACAGAGCTTGTTAACTCGATCTGTTCTTCCGAGATGATACGACGCTTTTCTTTTCCATGATTGACAAAGTCTTAGCAAGACTCAGGCAAGAGGAAAGACCACGACCTTGAAAGACAACTCTCCTTCCTCTTCTTCAGTGTTCTTCAGTAATGCTGTCCCTTTCCTCGACTGATTAGCACACTCACGGTCTTCTCTTTATCACATTAAGGGCTTTTTAATAGCACTGTTCAGTCGTGATGGCTTTGCTTCTCATTATTTCCATCAGTGTCTGTGCTGAATCGCTGCTTCGTTACCTCTGAAACTCTTCCAAAAAAAGGCCTTGCTTTATTTCTTTCTTTATTTTATTATGTAAATGTTGGATGTGTTGGAGCACGGTGCACAAAATAAGTATTCACTCACCATATTCACTGAGCAAAACTGAGGAGTGTGCACATGGGCGGGGCCTAATATTCTAATAAGCATGCTTGATTGACAGCCCTCTGCACTTCATGGATGCATTTCATACGGAATTAATTGTCTTCTCCAGAATTTTCTTTTTAGCAGAAAGATGTCTGATTTGTAGTAGAACGGTTGGTTTGGTATACATTCTGTATCGAGCTCGTCTTTGTCACGTTAGCTTGGTGCTAGTAGTGAAACTAGGGCAGTTAGCAATAAAGATAGGACACACCCACTAGCTAAAGAGGTTCTACATGGAACCTTTCTGTTCAGATTTATAGAGTAGGCTGTGCTAGGTTGCTAGGTTAGCCCTCTTGAGCTAGTTGGCTTTTGCTTGCTAGTTAGCTTTTACTAGATATTTAATGCCAAGTCGAGATTGTTTAAGCATGAATGTGTGGTTTTGATGAGTGTTATACAGGGCAAGACAATCAGCCTTGTCATTGGTGAGCATGAGGTTCAAGCTAGCCTTATGCAATGGTAGCTCAGCTGGTAGAAATTAGATGTGACCAATTATTCAGACTGCATCTGAATAATATTGTGATCAAATGATTAATCTCGTTACAGGTCCCCCAGGATATTTAAGACGATTTGTGTTGTTTGCTGATACATACATTAATGTAAAAGACATCAATATCAATCCAGCAATCCAGAATTCATGATAATATTGTTATGATAGTATCGGATTGGTGCGTCCCTCGTGTCTCGGGTTTTTTACCTCCTCGGTAATGGAGAAGCAGAGCTAACCCCAGAGCTTGTGTTCATTTTTAATAACCTCACACAATTCTGCGGCTCAGATGAGTCAGAGGCTGACATGTTTGAAGACCTGACAACTTTCCTCGAGAGGGAGAAAAAGGTTAGGGGGCAGTGTGAGTGTGTGGGTGTGTATCTCTCTCTCTCTCTCTCTCTCTCTCTCTCTCTCTCAGAGACAGACACACACTGAGGTTCACACACTCCACACCAGGATTTTATTGTCCATTTCAGTGGCTCTCCAGACGTCGTGTTCAGATGAGTGCAGTTTTATTCCTTTGGCAGGAGCTTTTAGTGTCCGATCCAAGAAGATGAGGGATAGAGATAAGGTGTGATTTAAACTCACAACCTGCTGGTCAATAGCACAAAATTTGAACCGTCCAGATAGACAGATAGGGTTGCAAGAAAAACAACCTTTCCTTGCAACTGTATATAAGTAGATAGATATACACAGTTGTAGCTATAGACCTATGTAGATGTGCATAGTTATAAACAGATAAACAGACACAAGACCTCCAGCTAGATCTTGGACTCTGTGCAACTCTCTTTGTTTTGTACGTGGGCTGGATCACTGATGGACATCTCCAGTTCTTTAGAATTGTTAAAAAAGTTTGTGCAAAAAGTTTTGCCTCATATATTTTCTGATTTCCGTGAATGTAATGATGTGTAGCGCTGTATCATTTACATGAGAAGTATACACTTATATAACATAATGGGCCAACTCTGCCAGGTCAGTGAGACATCCACACAACCTACTGCTTTACTAAATATAGTACGGCATAATGCACTTGTGTGTGACTGTGTGCGTGTGTGTGAATACTTAACTCTGATAGGAATGTAATGCTCTGGAAAAACAGGAGAGAAACACTGTAGGAAAAGTCCTGAACACAGCCAATCGAGCGAATTGTGGGTTGCCATAGAAATTAGAGAGCAAGTTACAGACGGAGGGAGAGAAAGGGAGTGTGTGTGCATGGGAGGAGGGAGAGGGGGTTACCCATAGCAACAGAAGCTTTAAAATAGCAGTGCAATTGCCTGCTTGGGCTGCTGAAGGTGCTGCACATCTGCACACCTCTTCTCCATCAGGTCTCCCAACAACAACAAATCTTTCTCCTTTAATCGTGCACTCTATCTTCGTCTGGTTGATACTTTCAGCCTTGTTACTATCAAGATTCTTTGGAGATCCTACTTGCTGAACCATGATTCCCTTACCTCCAAATCCAGATGTCCTACCAATAACCAGAATGTTCCTCCTCAATCCAGATACCAAGATACGAAGGCACCTCTTCTCCATCCCAGAAGGTCCTCCCATAACCCACTTTCCTCCAGTCCTTATCACTCTGATGCCCTTCAAGATCACAATCAAGATTATGTACCTCACCAAATAAAATGATCTTCTTATAATACATATGCTCCTGTTTCCCAACTCCTGTGCCCCATCCTCTTCCAACCACTATACGCAACAACTCATTTGTCTTCTCCCCAACTAAACCCCCCTGTAGATTCCCTTCTAACAATCAGGATGCCTCTCCCATAACTAAAATACCTTCTCGTTTATCCCAGGGGTGTCTAATCTTATCCACAAAGGGAAGTGTACCTGCTGTTTTTTTTCCAAAATGACTTATAATTTGGACAGTTGAGCATGTTGTGCTCAAGAATGGCAATGCTGAGATTGGTGCTCACAACCTTCTGATGATCAGTAGCCCAATGCATTAAACATTAAGCCACCTCCAGCCAACATCCAAATAAGTTGGACATTGACAAGAGCAGCCAGATGAAAACCATCACACAATTACACAAAATTCATTTTATTGAATTGAATTGAATACAATTGTAAGAAAAGCTATTTCACAACTCTCAGGAGCTGAGTCATGTAAATGATTAGGAATCTGAAACTGTAAGACTTATTGACGCAGGGTAATGGAGAGTGTGTTTCTTGTTTTCTTCCCCATCCTGAGGCGCTGAGATGTGAATGGTGTTGTCACGCTCCTACAGAGCAGTATTCACACAGTAGCAGCAGAACGAGTTGGCTGGGAGACTTATTAGTGTGCATGCCGAGCCTCTCTTCACATTAAGAAAGAGGGAGAGAGGGATTGCATGAAGTCCATTTCAGAAAAGAAGTGGAAAGTGAAGTAGCCAGTGAAGCATGATTTCACACACACGCACTGCTGCCTATGAACAAATGGAGAGGAATGGAGGATTTGTGCATGCACATGGCAACCTTCTAACCCTCTCACTCTCTTTCTTGTGAGAATACTGATGACTGCGACTCTAAGCAGCCCTTGTTTGAGATGCTGGTGCTCCCGCTCTCCTTTAACTCACAATTTACTCAAATTGTTTCTCTCTCTCTCTCTCTCTCTCTCTCTCTCTCTCTCTCTCTAAGATTCTTATTCTCTCGGTATTGGGTGTGTCCCAGCAGGGGGCCCTGATTACTAGAACGCCTGCTGTGACAAGGCATAAATATAAACCTGTAACAAACTCAGAATGTCTTCGTGTATTATCAATCTGTTGGAGGTTTATTGGGTTTATTGATGCCCATCATTGGTGCTGGAGAAACTCCGTGTATGTGTGAGGGACATAAAATCTGGTCTACTCTGCCGGATCCTCAACTTCGTATTGATTATTGTCTGGCGTACATTTTTGCCTAATCAATTTGATTGCTCTATAAAGTCCCTGGTTATGGCTGCTTGGATCTCAGCCTTTCGTGGTTTTCCAGGCGTGTGCAATGGAATAAAAAATTTTACGAAAGCACAAGAGAAACAACACCACTGATAATAAACTTCAAAATGGAATAGAAATCAAAGACAGATTAAAAAAAGTTGATTCAATAATAGGAAAACCAGTTGGTGGCAAAAATCATGTAAATCATGTACATAAAGAGAGATAAAATTCTGTCTGACTGTCCCTGGCATTCCCTGTAGGCTCCATCTCCATCATCATCCCATCCCTCTAGGCTCCATCTCCATCACCACCCCATCCCTGTAGGCTCCATCTCCATCACCACCCCATCCCTATAGTCTCCATTTCCATCACCACCCCATCCCTCTAGGCTCCATCTCCATCATCACCCCATCCCTATAGGCTCCATCTCCATCATCACCCCATCCCTATAGGCTCCAACTCCATCCCCAAAGCCTCCAACCCCACAGGCTCCAACTCCATCCCCATCCTATCCCTGCAGGCTCCATCCCAGTTCCTACTCCATAACCATAACCTGCACAGGCCCAAATACTCTTCCCATTCCCATGTATACCTAGCCCAGTCTGCAGGCCCTATCTCGAGCCCACCACCATGCACCAGATCTCCACCTCATTCCTGTGGGCCTTATTTACACCTTATCCCTGTAGGCACCATCTCCACCCCATCCCTGTAGAGGCCATCAGACCATTTTTCCATCTCCATCCCATCCCCTTAGACCTGATCCCTGTAGGCCCCATCTCCACCCTGGCCCTGTAGGCCCCATCAGGCTTCTTATCCATCTCCACCCCATTGCCTTACGCACAATCTCACCCCATCCCTGTAGACCCCATCTCCACTCCATCTCTCAATATGTTCCCTTTGCTACCTTCTGCTTCAACCTCACCTTATCTCTCTGCAAGCTCCATCTCCATCTCCATCCTATCCTCACAAGCCCGTTCTCCCTACAGGCTCTGAATCCATCCTCACCCTATTCCACATTCTCTCACTATATGAAGATTTATCTCTTCTTCACTATTAATCTCTTTGTTCCTGCAAAAGATTTAACATATTTGTTCCTAAACAGTTTGATAAATGAGGCCCATTGTTTGTTGACACACGTGTTATACATTTTGGACAGTTTAAAGGAAAACACATCTAGTTTCATTTAAAAACGCACTAAGTGCAGGTTGTTTGAGCTTTTTATGAATTCATGACAGAGGGAGCAGTAAATAAATACATATATGTGATTATGGGGCACCAATTTATTAAATGCATTAGCAGAGATTTGATTGTGGTTGTGGTAGTGAATTAGCTGAACAGTAGATTTTATGTAATTCTTTCATTTCACCACTCTTCCTCACACACCTTCTCTCTCACTTACACTCATTACCCACAGTGACTGACCCCCACAACACACACATAGCCAAGGCCACCCGGAGTCACTAAACCTTCATTTGGAATAGTTAATAGCTATGAACTGTGTGCAATTTGCCTTTCAATTGCTATCTGCGTACATTTATTCACTCGCTAATTACTCGTTAAGTAATAATGATGAGCTCTCAAGCACACAGTGTCTGCAGGCCAGCAGCGGCGCTCATGTTCCGCATCCAAACTGCCGCTGGCTGAGGGCTTTATTGGTTTGTGTATTTATTTACTCAACTGGTAATGATGTTCAAACACTTTTTCCAGGAGAGAATAACTAACAGCTCAGAGAAAGAGAGAAAGAGCGAGACGATGCACTCCTTCCTTTTCTGAATAACTTTTCATGGCCATCATATTTTTCTCTCTGGGGAATTTGCATAATATTTCAAGTGTTTGCATTTGTTGGCTTCACTGTAAATTGGAAGAGGAGAAGACAGAAAACTGAGCTTCTGACAGGGCAAGCAGTGTGTGTGTGTGTGTGTGTGTGTGTGTGTGTGTGTGTGCGTGTGTGCGTGTGTGCATCTGTTTATGCAGTTTGTGTATCTGCATTTAAATCAAGCCTGGTGTATGTTGGAGAAACAGCTCATCCATGCATGTGTGTTTACATATAAATGTGTGTGTGTGTGTGTGTGTGAGTGTGTGTGAGTGTGTGTGTGTGTGTGTGCGCTCACGAAGTCAAAAATAAACATCCCGACCACAGGCAGTACACCGTTACAGAGAGAATCCATGCAAGCCCTAAATACAAATAAAATAAAAATGAAAACACAGCTTTAATAGAATAGAATAGAATAGAACAGCAGAACTTAATAACATTATCAAATAAGATTATGGCAGTAAAATACGTTATATTTACATAATCATTAAAGAGATTTTATCGTAGATTAGAACCACATAGATCAGAGTGTAACAGACCAAACCCAGAGAGAATAGAATAGAATTGAATAAAAGGACATAACATCAAATGACATGATAATAATAAAATAGCTTTTAATATATAATCTATAATAGACATGCTGACATAACTATCTTAGAATAGAATAGAATAGAATAGAAATGATCATATGAACCTGAACTGAATTCAGTAGACATATGCACATTTTTATATTTATTAAGACAGAACCAAATTAAATTAGAGTAGAATAGAGTAGAATAGAGTAGAATAGGTCATCACATATATACAATGACAGTGGAACAGGAAAGCGCTGAATATATACAGAACACAGTAGCAGAACAAATGCAAATAGATTGAAATATAAGAAAATATAACTTTTAGAATAGAATAGAATAGACTAGAACAAAAAGAGACTAGAACTTGATCAAATGAACCATAAGAGAGCAAAATACAGTGGACATTTACACGTAACTGTATTAGAAACAAATAGATAAGAATATAATAGTATTGAGTGTAATAGAATAGAATAGAATAGAATAGGTCATGATATATAATGGTGGTGGAACAGGAAAGAGTAGAACATACAGATCATAATACCTGACTATAACCAAATAGATATAATAAAATAAACTTTTCAAGCAGAATAGAATAGAAAATGTGTTTATGGCCAGTTTATGGAAAATAGAATAGAACATAGTAACGTAATACAACTAAATACATCAACATACAGTAGAAAAGAACTTTAGACTTGAATAGAGTTGACAACTATTACAGAATTAACTTTTCAAGCAGAATAGAATAGAATAGAAAATGTGTTTATGGCCAGTAACAGTAAAATAGAATGGATTAGAACATAGTAACGTAATACAACTAAATACATCAATATAGAATAGAACTTTAGAATTGAATAGAGTTGACAACTATTAGAGAATTAAATTTTCAAGTAGAATAGAATAGAATAGAATAGGTCATGATATATAATGGCAGGAGAACAGAAAAGAGTGGAACATACAGATCATAATACTTGACTATAACCGAAGAGATATAATAAAATATAACTTTTCACGCAGAATAAAATAGAATAGAATAGAATAGAATAGCAAATGTCATTATGTCCAGTGACAGTAAAATAGAATAGAGTAGAACATAGTAATATAGTACAACTAAATACATCAAGATAGAATTAAATAGAACTTTAGAATTGAATAGAGTTGACAACTATTACAGAATTAACTTTTCAAGCAGAATAGAATAGAATAGAATAGAAAATGTGTTTATGGCCAGTGACAGTAAAATAGAATAGATTAGCACATAGTAATATTTTACAACCAAATTCATCAACATATAATAGAATTAAATAGAACTTTAGAATTGAATAGAATTGCTAACTATTAAAGAATTAAAATTAAATCCCACACAGAGTTAAGTTCCAGAATAAACACTTGTTTTTTATTTATTTATTTATTTTTAGTCGTTCCACTAAAAAAAAAAGTCCCCTAAAAAAGTTTTAAGTCCTTACAGGATTTTCCGCTTCCTGATTTAGCATTTGTTGAACGTTCCATTTGGCGAGCGAGCGAGCGAGCGGGAGATTCCGGTTCTGTTGTGTCTTTGTTGCTTTATTTCTCGTTTCGTTTTCATACAAAATCAAGCAGAGGAGAACATTTTCTTGCTGGAGAAATTGGCGGGGGAAAGGGAACGACAGAGAGAGAGAGAAATAAAGAGAGAGAATTTGTAGCTCAGTGGTGAAGCGAAATTAAATCAGGGTGAGAAAAGAGCAACTGAAAGCGAGGGATAAAAAAGGAAATAAACACGAGAGAATCAGATGATTTACCTGCTGCTTGATGAGTTCACTCCGGTTATGATTAGCCCATGAGCAGCAAGCTGAAAATCATTATTGTTTACTTTTAATCTCCGAGTTTTGTTCGAGACTTTATTCGTGTTATTGTCGCAGGTTTATTTCACACACTCCTGCTCAAGGGGGCGACGCTAATGACTTTTCCTGAGAAAAGGACGAGTTCATCGAGTGAATATTGCGTGCTTATTTATCCGACACACAAAACACACCGAGTACCAGCAATTTAGTTTACGATTCGTAAGAAATTTGCGTGGGCAACTGATGACATCATTCTTAACACAGCAATGCTGTAAAATAAACATTTATGACAAAATAAAAATGTTTTTTTAATCACTGTAGAAGTTACAACTCACTGATATTAACAAATTTTAAGGTTTTTTTATTGGTTTAGACATTAAGACTCACTGACATTACGTTTTTTAAATCACTTTAGAAGTTACGACTCACTGACGTTAGCAAATCTTACGGTTTTTTTAAATCACTTTAGAAGTTACGACTCACTGACGTTAGCAAATCTTACGTTTTTTAAATCACTTTAGAAGTTACGACTCACTGACGTTAGCAAATCTTACGGTTTTTTTAAATCACTTTAGAAGTTACGACTCACTGACGTTAGCAAATATTACGTTTACGTAACACTTTAGAAGTTACGACTCACTGACGTTAGCAAATCTTACGTTTTTAATCACTTTAGAAGTTACGACTCACTGATGTTCGCAAATTGTACGTTTACGTAACACTTTTGAAGTTATGACTCACTGACATTAGCAATCTTACGTTTTTAATCATTTTAGATGTTAAAACTCACTGACGTTAGCAAATCTTACTTTTGCGTAACACTTTAAAAGTTACGACTGACTGATGTTAGCTTGTGGATGCATTGTTTATTGTTACTTAAAGACTCCTTAAACACATTAGCGTGGCAATTTTCTTACAAATATTAGCTAGCTAGTAATGAACAAAACGTGTTGTAACAGTAAAATAATAATAATAATAATAATAATAATAATAATAACGACAGCATGGTGTGATGAATCAGAGTTACTGATACCACCCTGAAGTGTTTTATTCCTCTTATACCACAGCAATTTTTACCACAACAATGATTACTATTTTTTTTTTTTAATTAAAGAACGACAAGTATTTTTGTCCATTTATAGTTACATGTAATGTTGTGGAATGGCTCAACTGAAAGTTACAGTGAAAAGCTAAATGCTACAAAACTCCAGGCTGAAAAACAGTCTGTGTGTGTATGTGTGTGTGTGTGTGTGTGTGTACTAGTATATGAGCAAGGATTAGCTCATTACTGTAGCATATCCCAGAATGCTGTGGGGCAGAGGTCGTTAGCAGCCTGGCCTGCCTTCAGCTTGTCATGGCCTCTGGCACTCATTCTGTCAGGATGTACGCCAAAAATTAAGTGTGTGTGTGTGTGTGTGTGTGTGTTTCATTTTATTTTTGCTCCATTGCTTATCCGAATGTTTCTCCCTCTTGCTCTTTCACACACACACACACGCACACAAACACACACACACGCACACACACACACACGCACACACACACACACCCCGAGGTGGCTTTGACAGTGTGCCGTGATTATGAAGCGGCTGTGTGGAAACACACTGGAAGTGGAAACATTCAAAACAACACACACACACACACACACACTTATTATCTCTCCCGCTGTTCCTCTTTCTGATGTCTTCCACTTTACAGCTGAAAGTTTCAGGGTCAGTCGTCCATTTTACATTTTATTTGAGAGCGTCTGTACGCTCTGTCCTGCTGAGAAAACAATTTAAACTCAAACACAGATCACAGAGCAGAAATCGAACATTTTTAATCAAATATTTTTATATTTATTACACAAATAAATCTTAAAGTAAACAATTTCACATGTCCATTAAGACATTACGAACTTTTATTATGAACTTAATCAAGAACTTAAGCTCATCCGGTTAACACTTTTCTCAGCGTTGCTGTTTTAGAGGTTTACTGATAAATTATTTACAGTCAAATTACACGTAGTTCACTAGCATCAAAATCTTTGTTATTAATATTACTAAGAATTATTAAATATATTATCTACTTTTTGGAAAAATTTGGAAATTTGGAAAAATGAACAGCTCTCTCTATATATATTGTATTAATTTAAATCTAAGTTTTGATTCTTAGTTTTATTCCTTATTAAAGTATCAAATAAAACCTTTATTATAAAGTTCTTCGTATACCTTTTCATATTTTAACCCCATATTCCGTTCAATACTTATTTTAATTTCACAGAATATACAAATGTATTTTAAATCTTTATATTTTATATATTACAATAATTTATCTTTGTACTTCATACAATAATTCCTCTAATTAAAGAACGACATATACTTTTTATCCATTTATAGTTACATGTAATGTTGTGAAAAGCTGAAAGTTACAGTGAAAAGTCAAATGCTACAAAAGTCCAGGCTGAAAAATAGTCTCTCTCTCTCTCTCTCTCTCTCTCTCTCTCTCTCTCTCTCTCCCTCTGTGTGTGTGTTCATATTCATATTCAGTTTAATATTTAATTTAATTTCACACATTATACAAATGTATTTTAAATCTTTATATTTCACACAATAATTTATCTTTGTACTTCATACTATAATTTATACCATAATTCCATAAATTCCTCATTAACTGATTATTAATTATTAATTAACTCCTTATTACTTGCTTATTAATTGTAAGTAAAGTGTATTATCTTAATTTAAATGAAAGTGTTACTAAAGGTCAGATGTTTCTAGATGTTTCTACAACAGTTTTACATGAAACTATAAAACATTGGTTTTTTTTTTAAGGTTATAAACATTTTCTTAGTTTAAGGCTCATTAACGTTACAATTTCCATAAAGTGATTTTTTTGTCCTACTGTAATTTTCAGTTATTGAGTTATTTCCGTTATTATAGCAGCTGATGTTTCAGTTGTAGAAATGCTGTAGAAGTATAAATGGTGTAATAATTGTTACAGCCTAAGCTTCATAAAACCTGAGAATACTTTCCTGAGTGTTTTATAGATTCATTCTCCGTTAGCTGCAGTCTGGGAGACTGAGAGAGACTCGACGTAAAAAGCTCGCTCTTCCGTTTAACAACTCTTTTTGGGAAACTAAGCGACTAACCACTGAGAAAACATGTAAAGTGGTGAAGGAAGGAAAAGGAGCTTGTCAGGAAATCCAGGTCCGAATCCATTTGAGTGCTTGATGTGGCTAGCTGTAACGAATCCCGTCTCTCAGAGCACAGCGTGGTACTCAGTGTGGAGAAAGCTGCTAGCGCTTGTTCTTTGTCCTCAGTGTCCTTTCGTTTTCGTTTTCGTTTTGTCATGCTGGTAATTATTATCATGGCAAAAAAAAAAAAAAACACGTTAGTAACCAACAGCGAATTTATTAAGGCCACATTTGAGTACAAAAGAACGAGTCAGTGTTTTTGAAACTTCATTTTTGTATTCATTATTTCCACATGCTTAATGACAGCATCTGAACAAAAAAGTTCTAAAGACAGATAAAGATAAAGTGCTAAAGCGCTAAAGATAGCTACTCATAAAGATCGCTAACATAGCAGCCATGACGTCATCGACTTTTTTAGGGGTTGCCGAACAAATAAAATGATTAAAATTATAACTAAATTATAATAAATAATCAAACTGTATGCTGTAAATAACAGTAAATGATATCCTGTAAATGTGAGTCTTATTATTATGTTTTTTAAAAATTTTATTTTAGTGAATCTGTAGCTGGAAAGCATGAGGTGTACCTCAAGAGTCTCTTCTTGGGCCGGTTTTATTTTTATTTTTATTATATGTTCCTATGTGGTCAATAAACACGAGGTCAGTTTCCATAGTTATGTAATGTACACATATTCTATGGTATGGTATGCACAGAGAGAGGAGGATTCTGGGTAATTTCTTGAAACTCATGCTACTATTGTTTTAAGTTTAAACAAACAGGAAATAATTGAACAAAAATAGCTAAATAATTGAAAATGGATTACTACTTTTGTTTTGTGTTGCTATGTGCAGTTGTTTCAGTTCTAGTCCTGGCTTTATCATCACATTGTGTTCACCTGTTTCATATTAGCCTGTGATTAGTCTTGACGATTGTGGATCTGTTTTCCGACTCTTTCCTGTGTTTAGTCCTAGAATATGGATCAGCCTAGTGTGATTCTTCCTACCATATACTTTGATGATGATTTCTGGATTTGCCGAAATAAAGCAAGCACTGAGTTTACATGACGCTTGATAGTTAGTTGACTTGGTTACTTTCCAAATCTCACACTTTCAATACAAACAGAGCATCTAGCTATGTACGATTGTACGTTAAACGCATTGTTACGTAAAGCAAAGCTAGCTAATGGCTCGGCTGAGCTCGTAGCCAGCGGTGTATCTCAGCCGGGAACCTGGAGTGAGCGTTATTCCGTGGAAAATGTTCCAACCGATCGGAAATCAAACCGAGGTTGATTGAACCATCACCTCCTACAGGAATTATGTTGATGGATGTGTTTAACTTGCTTTCTTGTATCTACTGAGACACCATGGAGTTTTTCTGTTTGCAGTTTCAAAGTTTGAATCCTTCAATAATAAAATTTAAACTATTAACATATGACAAGCATAAAAATTAATTTATAAAATAAAATGAACAAAAATGACAAACATGCCTTCTTCAGAACCTCTTCTTCTTCTTCTTCTTCTCTAAAGATTTCCTCTCAGTATATAAGCATGAATTCAAGCAGTAAGTGCTGTTCTCTGAGGTAGTCATAATCACTCATAATGTAGCAGAGATCGTCTCTAGGACAAGGTTATGGGGACATTTTTGTAAGAATAGTCCAAGAAAAAGCACTTCTGAAGCTGTAAAACTTCCTCCTCAAAAAATATGCAGACAGAAATCCTCTGGTGCTCAAATCATCAGCCAATAAATAAAAGAGGGGCTAAAAATTCCCACCGGACGACCCAGAGACGAGTTCCCATTTTAAATAACCTCCACTAATCTCTTACAGACGGGACTAAAAAAACGTAAGACGTGCTCATTAGGTGTGAAATAAACGCCGTAAATAACTGCAGCGCTGTCATTTAAGATGCAAATGTATGAAACATAACAGTAAAACACGATCAAGAGGAAAACCAAGACATGTGGAATACTTCCAGAAAAGTAAAAGTTTCATTTCAGAAGTTTCACTCTGAGAATTTCGCATTGTGCAGCCACAGCCTAAGGTAAAATGATATATTTATATTTTATACATATTTTTGATATTTCTCTTGTCAGGTTGCTTCGTGAGGTGAAATACGTCCATCCAAACCATCCGAACTAGCTAACCGGTTATAGTTAAACTACTAACTGCAGGGAAAGTTCTTTAACTTCATTCATTTCAGTCATGTTCAGTATATTTAATAATATTTAATGTAACTATATCTATATAGTTAATCTTTATATTTAAAAATATCTGAACAAAATATTGCCCTTTTTTTAACCTTTATAAATAAATACTGCTAGCATAGCAATCACATCATCATTGTTTTTACAAAATAAAAAAATACTAATTAAAAAATAATATAATCGAGCTATACACAATAAACAATAGTAATTTCTAACCTTTAAATCTGAGCCTTATTATTCATATTTTTATATAATCTTTCTGTAAAGGCGTAGCTGAAACGTGTGAGGTGTACCTCAAGGCTTGCTTCTTGGGCCGCTCTTATTTTTCTGCTTTTATTGCACTCGTCTCTGTTTTTTTTTTAAATAAACATGAGGTCAGCAAACTTCTACAGTTATTCTATGCATGCATGTGTTATGGTATGATATGTGTAGAGAGAGGAGGATTCTGGGTAATTTCTTGAGTTTGTGCTGGATGGGTATTTTTAAGGCGCTCTGTTATCTGTTGTTTTATTATTATTATTATTATTATTATTATTATAATAAAAAGACAAGAACCACGAAATATGATCTTATTAACTTTATTTTTTAATCATTTTGGTGGTGTACCTCAAGAGTCTCTCCTTGAGCCACTTTTACTTTGCGTCTATATTTTGCCACTTGATTTATCATTATTATTATTTTTTTTTTTTTAAATCAGTGAACATGAGGTCAACTTCCACAGCTATGCAGATAACACACAGCTTTATACTAATTATTATTTCTGTTAATACCGATGGATTTTATTCTGTCAAACAACCATATAATCGCACAGTTAACTTCATAAATCTGACGAATGACAACTTCTTGAAAGTGAACGAGAATAAAACTAATAATTAGAATAATCATTCTGGGAATTTCTATGAAATCTGACTTCACATGACGTGAGTGTGACTTTTTTGCGCACTACATGAATGATGCTATATAAATACACTCGTATTGTCTGTTAATGTCCATCAAGCCTTCACTATTTAAATCCCATTAACCACAGAACACTTCATCTTCTGCCAAGGACAAAACCCCCTCTCCGTGTGGTCATCATTTATCGATGACAATTAATCAATACTGTAATGGTGTCATATCAAGGATAGAAATAGCGCGACGCCTCCACCCTGCTATTCTAATCGCTATATTCTTCCACGCCGCATTTTTTCCCATCTCTCATTCTCGCCGTTCCTCGCGTATCGATTTGCCGTTGTCATCTAATTGCTCTCTTGACAGGACAACAATATGGCGCCGTGATTGCCTCTCCCTCATCATACTGAAGAATTACGGTCACGTTCGGGCGAGCACACACACTCGTACACACTCGTACACACTCGCACACACTCACACACACTCACACACACTCACATACACTCACAAACACTCATACACACTGAGTTTCTGTACAGAGTTTTCACTCATTGATAGGAAATGATTAATTTGCTGAGATTGTGTGCAGCAGTGGATTTCTATACTAAATATATATCTATGTATAGAAAGAGAAGAGGATTGTGGGTAATTCCTTAGGGACTGAGAAGTCAGGTTTGTGGCTGACGGATGTTTTTCATGAGAGCACGACAGCCTTAGGCGAGAGAATGAGACTCCATGCTGCAGGTTGCAGATGAGGGTTTTTGGCTCAAATTCATCTCTGGCCAGATGCACATGGGAAAAGTTCAGTAATTATTATTGTGGCACAAAAACTCCAAAAAAACAAAACACTTTAGCAACAAACAGCGACTTTATTAAGGCCACATTTGAGTACAAAAGAACGAGTCAGTGTTTTTGAAACTTCATTTTTGTATTCATTATTTCCACATGATGTTTAATGGCAACATCTGAAGTTCTAAAGAAGATAAAAATAAAGTTCTAAAGCGCTAAAGATAGCTACTCATAAAGATCTCTAGCATAGCTGTCATGAAGTCATCGACCTTTTTTTGTATTAACAAATAAAATAATAACAATTAAAACAATTAAAATTATAATAAATAATCAAACTGTATGCTGTAAATAATAGTAAATGATATCCTGTAAATGTGAAGCTTATTATTATGTTTTTTAAAAATTTATTTTAGTGAATCTGTAGCTGGAAAGCATGAGGTGTACCTCAAGGGTCTCTTCTTGGGCCATTTTTATTTTTATTTTTATTATATGTTCCTATATGGTCAATAAACACGAGGTCAGTTTCCATAGTTATGTAATGTACACATATTCTATGGTATGGTATGCACAGAGAGAGGAGGATTCTGGGTAATTTCTTGAGAATCATGCCATTATTGTTTTACGTTTAAACAAACAGAAAATAATTGAACAACAATAACTAAAGAATTGAAAATGGATTACATTTAGAGTTATATTAGAGAAGTAAATGCGATCTGTATTTTTTTTTTTATTTTGTAATGATTTTATTCGAGACGTTTTTGTATACTGTAAGCAATAAGGAAATTAGAGTATTCCTTTAATCATGATCAATGAAATTAATCTTCTTAATGAAGCCACAAACACAGCAGCAGACTAAAACTAATGCATGCATTTGTGTCAGTTCATATTTGCAACGCTTTGCTGTATTTCCATATATTTTAATAGATTTTTATAAAATGCAAGGTAATGTTATTTTGGTAATTAGAATGTAAGGCGAGATCTCCTGAAACAATTACAGCCATCGTTAGATAAAGAAGAGCAATCACTGGTATAGTAAACATCATAAATTTTGTTCGGTTTAGAAAAAAAAAGATGATGAAAATGAGTCATTTAGGGAGTTGACTCTTATTGGTGTCGACTCTTAGATTCGACTCTTATTGGCAAGTTGAGCCAAATCATTTGACTCGCTGAAAAGAACCGTAATCACTACATGCTCCTGCCAGGAACACTTTGTATTTCATCAGTCACTGAAGACTAAGCATGCTTTCTCACCTATTAGTCTTTTTGCTGAGTCTGAATCAGAGGGAAATTGATTCTTTTCGCTTTGTTTGCTATTTGGTTTGCTTTGGTTTCACACAGCACATAATGAAACAAACCAAAAAAACAAAACACGTGAGCGGCATACGGGGCTGAAAACGTCCTCGCAAAACTCAGCGATAGAAAAAATTTGGAGATTAGATCATTTTTATAAATAGCTAGTTTTTAAAAAACATTTATCTCACATGTTGTGTTTATTTTCTCTTGTTTTTCCATCTAAATCTCCAGAACATGTGACATCACTACAGCTCTGTGATTTGGCTCAAGCTTAAAAACAATACAAAAGCAAACAAAAATGCCCCAATCTGAAAGTCACGGCGTGTCTGATTCACTTCCTGCAGGTGAGTCGATTCAGAGTCGAATCTCGGACCCGAGCGATTGCTGTGTTCTCATCTGCCTAAAGAACCACACCGAGGAGGAGAACACACCAGGGTTCTGTTCAAAACATGTCAAAGCAGCTTTAAACCCAATTATTCAGCACGTTATTATTCAACACGTTATTATTCCACACGTTATTATTCAACACGTTATTAAAAATGGAGGAAAATCCATCTGAGAAAGTGCTCGAATGAAATTGAAAATAAAGTCTATCCGAATAGCCTCATTTTTCCCCCCAAATTGCAGCTTCGCGATACATTTCAATCAAACCGTCACACCAGAATAATAATTCAAACATTTATATTTATTAGAGTCAAACTGTAATTGCATTGCCATTTTGTGGTGTATTGGAATACGTCTGTGGCTCTCAGTAAAACGGTGGAGAAATGGAGGTGTTCTGATATTATACACCAAACATACTACACATTATAAACCTAGAACAGGGAAATATTGATGTATTGCACAGATATTACCTACAAACCGGAGGCACTTTACTGCATCCACGAGACCGGGCCTGCTACGGAAGATAGTATGTGGTGAAGAAAAACAAGCTCGGAGGCCAGCGCTGAAAAAAAAAACCGCTTAAAATATGCTAACTATGTTTTGTGATGATATGAGAGAACTTTATCACGCACGAACCCAAAGAACTTCTTGATCTTCACCACTTGTAACTCTTAGATACATCAATTTTTTGGTGTAATGATTTTTTTTTTTTCAGAGTTTAAAAAACCCCACAGCGCTGTATTATAGTGTTGATTAAAGCAGATACAGATCACCCTGAGGCACCGTTTTCTCGCTCTAACACAACTCATCGGCTCATTAACAAGCCCTTCACGAGGATATAAAGAGTGTGTTAGAGTGTGTGTTAGACCCTCTATCCCGCTCCTTTAGTCACCCCAACCTGCTATTTTCAATTATATAAGTATAACAAAATAATATTAGTGTGAGTTTCTTGCTGGTGGACTTGCAGAGTTTTCAGCAGAAATGTTTCAGAAAAGAGCTCGGAGCAAAAGAAAGAAAAAAAAAGCAGTGGTTTTAAATTAATAAGGCTGGCAAGATCCAGCCTTTCTCTCCTCACGCTGGATCTCCCGGCACGCTCAGGATTCCGTTTGGACAAGACGAGATCAGCCGTTTTCTCTCTGACATTAGCGATCTGAAAAGCTCCGTCGTCAGAAAAAAGGTCCCGGAGGACTCCTGGGCTCGCTCCGGCCCGGCTCGGCGAATTGTAAATGTGATTTCTTTCTGTTTCTGCTTATCAAGAGCGTACAAGCGGGAGGCAGCTTGCGTTCGTGGCCTGAATTCAAGCTAACGATGCGTCTCTCAAACAGAACATAGGCTCAAAGCAAGACAGTGTGCCCAGCCTGCTTGTTAGCCAAAAATATAAAAATATTTGTGCTGAGGTGGCTAGGTAGTAAAGTAGATACCATGGCTAACAGGCCAACAAAAGGTTAGCAGGTATCTACTTTGCTTCTTAGCTACCTATTTACTGGGGGGAGGGGCAGATATGAAATACTCCATCGTTTGGGGTCATTATCATCACGAGGTACCTGAGGCAGTGCAAACAATTTGTGTAGTTTTTGCGACTAGATTTACATTTAACCCTGAAAACCCCTTTTTTGGAAGCTAGGAACGCTTAATTATCCAAAGAACCCTTGAAGAACCCTGAAGAGTGTGTGTATTGGGTAGGTGTGCGATACAAATTCCAAATTACTGCTCATTATTTTCTTCTTAACACCTAGAAACTGTCAGATTTAGAATTTCAAATTTAGTCCTTGGTTACTTGGAACACTCAGAAAAAAAAAGAATTCCTTAAAGGTTTATTTTGGATTGTTTACAGCTTTCAAATATGCTTCTACTTGGAACCTTTTCTCAAAGGGAAACCCGCTGATCTCTAGCTATACATAGAACTTTAAGTAGTTTCCTCAAAAGGAAAAATTCAAGCAAATACTACCTTCAGGCTTCTTCAGTTGTTCCTCTGGGGGAAAATTTAAAGGTTCTACAAAAAAATCAGAAAGGGTTCAAATCATTTTAGAAGGCTAAGAATGCTTCATTATCTAATGAACCCTTAAAGAACTCTTTTCCCTCGGAGTGTTTCCTCAGGATGTACCTAGAACCTCTCAGGCGTTTAACATTTAGCTCTTGGTATTTGATACAATCTTAGAAAAAAAAAGGTTCCTCAAGGGTTCTTTAAGGGTTTAGTGGATAATTAAGGGTTATTAGCTTCCAAAAAAGGGAAAACAGTTCTACTTGGAACCCATTCTGATAGAAAAACACCGAACCTTGAAGACTTTGCCAAGAGTCATAATGAAAGCACCCTTAAGGTTCTAATTTTTTAAAAGAGATCAGCTTGTTGACAGTCTACATATGTTGCTAGAAAAAACGGTTCTTCAAAGGTTCTTTAAGGATTCAGTTAATAATTTCCTAAAAGGGTTTGACTTGGAAACCTTTCTGAGAATGGAAAACATAGAACCTTTAAAGCTTCCACTAGAGGAACAACCAGTGGACCCCCTAGCTTTTTAACAGTCTATGGACAGTCAAAATGTTCTTCAGTGATTCTTTAAGGGTTCCTTAGATAACTAAGGGTTCCAAGGGATGAATTATACATGGAAACCTTTCTGAATGGGAAACAGAACCTCTACAATTTCCTCCAGAGGGACAACCGAAGAACATTTAAGAGTTCTAACAGTATAGGAGAGCATAATACCTAATATCATCTATGATGTCACTGACGGTCTTTCTCCATCTCCTTGTTCTCAGAGCTTCTGGAAATTTCCACTGGGCTCCTTTGTCTCCCACTCAGGAGTGTTTGAACACAATCTGTTGAATCCTTTGTAAGCCTGTCAAGGACTTCAGGAGAACCCTTTGTGCTGTAATATGACATTTTAATGGAAATTGCATTTTTAAAAAAAAAACATTCTCCTTTGGTGAAGTATAAAAGTGTGGTTCTTCTACACTGCTCTTGGAAGGGGATCTGGGCTGATGTGTCATCACTGTTGTCCTTATTGCTCCCTGGTTTAGCTTAACAGCTGCTATCCGAGTGATACCATGATTGGTGTGACATTTAGCACCTGTAACTCAAGGTAAACTTTATTTTATAACAGCATGCTCCAATAAATAAAGCTAAAA
>CM040481.1:14575861-14599888 GCA_022758105.1 Pangasianodon gigas | reverse complement strand
CACACACACACACACACACACACACATGATGTGGTGAAGGTCAGGTTGGATCTGCTTTTCAATGTTTGTTGTTTTGTCCTTGTCAGTATGAGATATGAGTGTATAGACTTTTATGGTCCAGTACAAAAGCTTCTTCAATAACTGCTCAAAACAGGAACTATTGGAACTCTGGGGAAAAAAGAAACCAAGAAAAAGAAACAAAAAGAAGAGTTGCTTTGTGTGTGTGTGTGTGTGTGTGATACAGTATAATGTCAATATGACATTATGTCCTTTACTATAATATTTTACTTCTACAGCAACAATGACATTCTGATTATCTGCTCTACCGCTTTGCACTTTAATAAAAATTCTGTGTGTGTGTAAAAGAATAAACACCTCTGGGCTGTGGCAGGTGTCTCCGCTGAAGCATGTAATGTTTGTCTCTACTTGTACGCAAGCGGAGACGACCTTTTACTAACCACGAAAACAGACCACGCTTAGGAGACATCAACATGGCCACTGCTATGACTGACAAGCCAGAGGAGAGTGGGGAGTGGTGTGTGTGTGTGTGTGTGTGTGTGTTTCGTCTGCTACCATGTTAGAAATTAGGATCTATCCTGTAGACATGGCGACATGCTGGTGTATTTTCCATTACCGTCTGTTCTTTTTTTAGCACTAGTCCCTGAACATGCCTACAATTGGCTGCCTCATCAGCTTCCCCTGCTAGTGGGACAGAATGCTAGGCGCTGTTTGGCTCTTCATCAACACACACGCTGCGTCGTGAACACAAATAAATCAACACACAAGAGGAAACCAGGAAGACATGAACGAAAGTCAATAAATCTAGACCCTTCTGGCAGAGACACTCTGCAAATAAAAGCAAAAGCAGATTCCTGTTGGACGATGGTGAAAGGAGGTGGAGATTTCTAGCTGTAGAAAAGAAAGTGTTAATGTTCTTCCTTTGGCAAAACTCCAACTCAATATTTCAGTATTTTAATGTTGTGGAACGTACATGAAACAAGGCAAAAGTTTGTCATGTTACAGAGAAACTGCAAAGCGTGAACTCCTCTCTATCCTGAAGATGTCAAAGCTGAAGCTTCACGCTCCTCACACGGGGCACCACCGATGTCCAATAATAACTGTGATTCGTTAGTTTTGCCTCATGGGAACTTATTTGGCAGGAATCGTGTTCTTCTGGTAATTTACCTGTGTTGTACTTCTGTTGAGCCAGATGTCTTTGTGTTTAAACTTCCTGAGAATTATTATCAAGACTTTCCTGAAATAATTGGTGGACCAAATCCTGGCAAATCATTTAATTAGCTCAAAGTTTTACCAATCTGTTGTTTATTAGCATAGTAAACACTATTTACTTTGAGTTGAATAGTAGATATAACCATGATTTATGCTTCTTTGCTAAGGCTCTAAACCTCACCAACTGTTGCCTTCTGTTTGTTTTCTCTAAGGTGGAATAGACCAAATACGTGCACCCGTTTCCCTCAAGCAGTGCTTGCTAATGCGTGTTTTCCCAGCTGCTGATTTGCTGTTGCCGTCGCTGTGATTTCATGTGTGAAGCGTGCCGCAAACACTGTAGTGGAGACATGCAGCTGTCGCCTCCATCCTCATCATCCTCTCTTTAACACAGAAAACAGCACTGTGGGGAGCAGCAGTCATTCAGCTGTGTAATATTTCCACCGCTTGGTTTTTATTCGTGTGGAAAATGGACTGCCTTTACAGAAAATGCCAATGATTTACCGGTTAAACTTGCTTCATTTGTTGTCAAAGTGCCCATCAGTTCATTCATGAATACACAGTCATTTATACTGAAGATAGAAAAAAGATATATTTTCCACAACCAGGTTTGACAGTGTTGACACTTTGTCTCCAAACATTTTTACAAAAATCTGAGTCATGATGCACTTATACAAAAAACGAAGTAGGTTTATTGATACTGAAAGGTGGAAAGTATTAAAGTGGTCATCCCTAACAATGCTAGCTCAAAGCTAGCACTCAGTCCAACAAGATGGAGATGGATCGTCACCTTTTCATTAATTCATATATATTCATAATCACTTCACAACTGCATGGGACCGTCATATTTAGGCACTCTTGAGGTACTTATAATGATTTAGCCTTGTTCTGTCCACAAAGATGCTGCATGCACTCTGCTTTCTTGGTGATGATACCATGGACTATTATACCACTGACTAGCTAGCTAGCTAACCTAAGTCAACAAGCTAGCTACATTTACATGTAATCTGATAAACAAATTTGGACATGATGAGGACCTAAATAAAGGTACATGCTGTATATCTTTACAAGTTAGCTGAGAGAAACATGGGCTGTTAGATGAACATGGACCTTATCGTTTCTGTGAAATTGGTTTCTGCTGTCCATCAAGCAGAAAACTCACAATTTTAGCCTCCCGAAGTTACTGAGGGTGCCAAAGCACCATTCCTGACCATTCTGGCTCACTTTAACCCATAAATATATCCATATGTGTACCCTTTTAGCCAATAATGGTCTCATTAGCTAATAAGATCAATCTGTCAATCACAACCAAGAATAATTTCATTGAATGTCAGAGATGATTGGATCTGAAGGGCCATGGCTGGTTTAGCAGTTCTAAAGTCGGAGAATATTGGTTTAATGGGACTCCCAATTCCCATCCTAGTGACCAACTGTTCTCTGCTTGATCAACTTCATGTTTCACTTAATACTGTTTTTTTCAACAATATAGCGGAGTCTTGCATTTGTAGATACCTAAGTATTTGTCATATGTAAAATTAAGGTGAGTGTACGGGACAGGGTTAGTAATCATAGACTTACTTACAACTTTCTCAAAAAAGTTCAATCAAATTTTGTACAACATCATGTTGGATAACATTAGATTCAAAACTACTCTAACTGTGTCAGAGCAGGAAAAATTCTACCATTATGTTAATATCTGTCAAAAGTCTGGTTTGGTCGCAGCCCAATCATACATCATACCACATACTCTCCGTGAGTACAGATGAAACTCGATGGCAGATACCTGTGGCTGCAAAGAGGCCGTTCAGTGATGGTACTGTTTAATTAGCTGTAAATCTTCCGCTGCCGGCTGCCCTGCATTAAATTATGTTCCTGGCTTCTATGACCTTTTTTAAATGATGTATCGATTTGTTAATTCCACTCAGAGTTAGCGCCTGGGCACTCACAAGTTCGACATGCAGAACTGAAGCTAGTATCATTCTGCTATTGATTCAGAGAAAGCACGGAAGGCTGTGTGATATTTTCCAGCCTTGTTTGCCTTGTGTGGAGGATCTCGTCTCTCCTGCTAGGTACACACATGCGTACATTTTTGTAATTTTAATTCAGATTGTTTAAGCCCTTTGACTTTTTCCAACTAAAGAAGACAAATGTTCAGAACATCTTACAAAGACATAAAATGATTAAGGGATTTTGTGATATTCACCTGGGAACTCAGTGATCCATCAATTCTTCTTTCACAATAATTGTCCTCCTTTTATTATTAATTGATATTGTTTTGTGACGTGGTGTTTAGACTGATGATTTAATTGAGTTCCAGACTTACACTTAAGAATGACTAAGGAATGACTTTTGTGAAAATTTCTCTGACTTATAACTTCATGAACTCATTTATCTATCAGTTAACTTGGGTTTGAACTTATGAAACCTGGGCTTTAACTTGAGACACTATATGGGACTTGATTAAGACTGGGTTTGACTGGCAGTTTAGGGACATTGGACATGACTTGGCTGTGAGGGTTAGATGATTTGAAGCCTGAATTACTAATAAGAAGGACTAACTTGGATTTTAGAGCAGCTGATTCAGACTCAGATTGGACTTAAGCGGAGCTACCTTGAGACCTGACTTGGACATTAGAGAGACTTGGTACTTGAATTGAATTTGACTTGGATTTGGATTGGATTTGGCTGACTTCAGACTTGATTTGGACTTGAAATTGTTTTAAGAGCTGAACTGGACTTAAGGGAAGCTGACTTGAGACTCACACTTGAAAGCATCTGACTTAAATGGAGCTGACCGGGCTTGGACTTGAGAGCGGTTGCCTTGATACTCAGCATGGATTTGAGATTGATTGGACTTAAGGGGAGTTGACTAGAGACTCGACTCAAACTTGAAATCATGCCTTAAAACCAGACGTAGACTTAAGAGGAGTTGACTTGTGACTTGACTTGGACTTGAGACCGGCTTCCTTTATACTCAACAAGAGAGGCCCTGAGACCTGAACTTGAGGATAAGTGGCTTGAATACAGAACAGTTTTTTAGTACTTGAGTCATGAACTAAATGAAGAAGTATCTTGACTTGACAAACTCATTTATTTATGACATGAAGCTCCACTTGGATTCGAGCTTATGAGACTTGGGCTTTAACTTAGGACACCATTTGGGAGTTGATTTGGAATTGGTTTGAGCAGCAGCTTAGGGAAATGGATGTGAACATGGCCATCTTCACACTTGACTTGGACTTGAGTGTTTCTTACTTGAGGATGAGCGGTTTCGCTAAAATATTGTGCTTGTATGGGAAAAATCAGTCAGTCTTTTTGGTCATGGCCCTTGCATTGGAACCTAATGGCCTTGGCAGGTGGCCTGAAAGAGCAAATATAAGATTTGGGACAGAGCCACAGTACATATTGCCCTTGTGATTGAGGACTCAGGGTCCAACTGGAGTGGCAAAATGGCTAACTTGCTGGTAGTGAACTTCCCTCTGACAATGTTACTTGGGTCTTAATGTGGAATTGAATCTTGTATTATCATATATGACCAGCATAAATATGATTAAACTAGCTGCTTCTTCAAGATTAAATAATGATACTAGAATCTAGGCCTCTGGCTAAGGTAGAAAGAGTCTTACCTCTTCCCTTCCCAAGACTCTATTCGGGACTTGTCTTGGACATGGTTTGAGTAGGAGCTTAGAAACCTTAGACTTGGTTCTGAATAAGGATGCATCACTACAGTTTTTTTCAGATGAGTAAGATAACAAATTGTGTAACTTACTTAGTATTAAACAATGAGGGTGGTCATATTATGTTTCCCCTGGTTTAAACAATGGCCATGAAAAGCACACACGTGTATGTTCATGCACTTAGGCTATTAGGCCCGTTCTTAATAATGTACAGAGAGTTAATTTAAATGAAGTGCATTAGCTAGCTACATTAGTTAGCTTGGCTGGAGTAGGGTTGCAGTGGATAATCGTGGGTTTTGTTTCACCTCGGGAAAAGTGCTTCTGTACAGCTGTAAGTAAAGTACATTTTTGTTTGCATAAGAATCCCATGTTGTCAAAGACTGACAGTGGCTGATTATCAAGAATAACATATTGAAACATAAGAGCTGTTATTTTCACTCACCTAGTGTTGTGTGTAGACATTTTTGTGTTGGTTGCTGATGTGTGCTGCTAGCGAAGAACTCCTTGTCCTGGGTTTTATCTTTAAGATGTTTTATCTTTTATCAGGTTACTTTTATTGTAGGAAGGTGCCTCCTCTTGATATATTCACAGAGCACAGTTTGCTGTCTGCTTTGCTTTGATTGCCATCATAACAGTTCAGATTGCTGTCATTTGGTGTGGTCTGTTCAGTAGCATGACAACGTACATTAGGCTTATGTCACATAGTAACCCCTGGTATCAGATGTTTGGAGCAGGTATTGGAGCATTATTTTACATGTAAGCACAGTATCAGACCAGTACACATATCAGTATCGATATCGATGCATCTCTAGTGAGGGTTAGATGACTTGGATTTGACTTGACAGCAAACTGAAATGTATCCAGAGGATATGCTGCTTGAATACAACACTGGATTTTGACTGACAAAAGGTCCATTTTGTTAGATGCACCCCATCTAAGAGAGTACTTTTCTTTGGCTGCCTATAAATGGAAACATGGAGACATAACCAAGGTCAGTTTAGCCCTCGTTAGCATTGGAGAAGAACTCAGGACCAAATGGACTGACAAAATGGCCCACTTTGCAGTGGTAATTCCCAAAGCAACGTACCTAATAGCTATAGGTTTATAATGGAAGGCCTTTTTCACTCTTGGCTACTTAGGAAAGAAAAATGCAGGCAAGGCAGACGAGGACTCTTACATACACACACACACACACACACACACACACAGTTTCAGTGCGGTCAGCAGCTGTAATCTAGTTGATTGAAGGCTCAGGTGAGCTGCTTGGTCCAGAGGCCCTTAACGAGGGGAGCTTTAGAGAAGAGTGATAGATCTTTTGCTTGTCAGATCAATTTGAGAAATGAGGGAGGAAAGTATTACGCTAAAAGGAAAGAATAGAGAAATAGCAGAGTTGGCAATGTGACAGGAGGAAAAATAACTTCAGATTCCAAAAGGCACAAGTAGAAGTTGCCTGGCCTGAGAAAACACTACCGATCGAGAGTGAGTGGGAGTCGAGGGCAGAGGAGGTAGGGGAAGAAAAAGAGCTGTATTTCTGCTTTCCTAATGCAGGATATTTATAGAGGCGAAAGACTTCAGGCAAAATGAGAGGGAGGGAAAGAGAGAGAGAATGAGAGAGAGAGAGAAAGCGTGTGACCTGTTGCTTCCAAATGGCTATGAACAATTAATAACTCCTTCAAACTCTTTCACACCCACACGCATTGATTCACACACCATGAATATGTATGGAACTAGCACACACTTCACGCTGAAATGGTCTCACGACTTCATATTCATAAGAAGCCAACTAGGAGAAAAAAAGCCGAGTTGAGCAGCGGAGTTTTTGGTTTGAGCTTTTTTTCACAACTACATTTGAAAAAAATAAATGAAGATTCACCGGCCTGTGTATGTTGTGTTTTTCTGTTTTTCATTTCAAAATGAAAATGAGAAATCATCTTTTTATTTTGGTTTTGGTTTTGGTATGCAATGAAATAGGCAATTTTATTTTTTTCATGAATATCCATTAATCCAAATATGAAAAACTGCAGTACATTTCAGAGTGAACAGAGTTGACCTGGAAAACAAATCAGTTATTCTCTGGTGAAAACCTGTACTCTGGCACCTTATTCTGTTTTCATAAAAGATATACAAGACATGCAGAAATACATTTTTTATTGCAGCACCTGGCAAATCCTGCTGATTTTTTAGCCTCCATGTCGTCCTCCTTTACCATCACCCTCTTGCTATTTTTAAAAAGAGTGCAGTGATCTATATGAGCAGTACATCAGGCACTAATGGTGATCTGTAATCTACTCGGTAATCTCTAATATACATTATAGTCCTTCAAGAATGTTCATTCATTTTAAGGTTAAAGGAGAACGATTGCAGGTGTGTAGAGTGAGTGTAGAGAATGACTTGAACAAACTGCCTGCAGCAGAGTCCAAGTCCTTCACCTCTCTCTCTCTCTCTCTCTCTCTCTCTCTCTCTTCTCTCTTTGCTCTCTTACTTGCATATGTGCTGTCTTTTTCTTTCTCACACACCGCATTCTTTAAATCATTTCAACGCTCGGCCATGAGTTTTCGAGAGTATCGCAGCACAGAGCACAAGGGTAAACTATAACGAGTTAAGTACCGTTCAGTAAGAAGTCAACAGTGTCTCACAATCGCAAATCCCTACAAGTGGATTTATATGTCAAGCTACAATTGGTTGAGGTTAGAATGAAGAGAGGAGCACTCGCAGCATTAATTACAACTTCTTTCATACAAATTCTGGGTGAGATCTTTAAGAACGTAATGAAATTTTACTTCAATTATGAGTATATTGTATGTAGTAAAGCGTTGCTGTCATGAATTCCCCCGTCTCAGTGCATGGCATGGTGTGCTGCAGGCGTTTGTTATTACACTGTGTTTTTTTGTTTGTGTTTTTCTATGTGCCTTTTTTGCCTTTGGTCCTGTCTCTGCCCCTGTCATGTCATTGGTTTGTTATCCTAATGTGTGCACCTGTTCTGTGTTTGAGCCGTTAATTAGCGTATGTCATCAAAACAAAGTCTCAATCGAATGTTTCGTGTGTTACCAAGGGTTAGTTATTTGCATTCTACTTCAGGATTATCTGATCTATGGATTTGGAAACGCTTGTGATAACTGCATCTGCCTATGTCTTGACCCCTGCTGTGTTTCATGGACTTGCATCCTGCCTTCCGCTACTGTACATTACAGTAGCACAGTTATTTTTTCTTTTGTTTGATTGAGATGGACAAGACCAATCATGATCCTGCATAGTTTTTGAGACTGCATCCAATCCAGCACGGAATTTATAGAAATAGTTGTTTTTTGGGCTAGGGCTTGTTTTTTATTCATATTATTCATAACCAAGTCCATTTATTTATTCTATTCATTTATTCCTGAACTATTGATGTTTCAAAAACTATTTTAATCAAATTAGTCTCAACAGATAACACAGACATGATGACACAGATGACACAAAATTCTTTAGTATTGTAATGATATAACTCCTTTCATCTTGACCTCAATCATTAATAACCTTATCTAAGCATTCATAGAGTTGGCTCATGCAAATTTACATTAATACATTAATGTGATGTTTGTTCCATCACATTAACTTTCATTCCATGAGATTCTCCAGTGAGCTAGAAATTAAACCAAGCACTGAGCACTTGAAGATTGCGGTTGCACTTGAACTCCCAACCTTCTCATCACTAAAATAGAACAGTCGTCTACTGTGTATATAACTAAATCAGGACTATGCCTTTAATAATATTCTTTCTCTTTCTCTCATCTCTCTTTAGATGACGCAGGAGCAGTATATTCTGGCGTCCCAGCCGAGCGCCCTGCAGAGGCCGGGTTGCCCTGCTCCATACCCAGTGGGCATCTACGGTTGGCGTAAACGCTGTCTCTACTTCTTCATCCTCCTCCTCCTCGTCACCATGATTGTCAACCTTGCACTCACCATCTGGATCCTGAAGGTCATGAACTTCACAGTGGTGAGTGAGTCTCTTTTCTTACCAATCTTTGTCTTTATTTTGACCTTTCCTTTCCTGGAAACGAAAGCATCCCAGCTGGCTGTTGCCTACAGAAATTTCTAGCACAGATTTCCTTATGGAGCATGAAATACACATATGCATGAATGAGTTATTGCAATTTGCTGCATATTTTACTGTTTTTTTTCTTTTCTAACACACTCGACAAAGCTCATGAAAGGCTAATAATTAGGTGATGAGTCAGAGGTTTAACTCCCTAGCAAACAAGCCAAGAGCAACTATGGGGAAAAAAAAACCTTCCATGGTAGTAGTTACCTAATTATCATCTAATTATCACTGAAATCAATAAAATGTAGGTAAAGGTGACAGGTTGGTCAGAATTCATCAATCAGTCAAGGACAAGGAAGCAGAAACTTGTAGTCCTCAGAATGGGAAGATTTTGTGTCCCTCCGGATGGCAGGATTATAGTCTGGATAGGAGCAAAAAATTAAAGGCTTTGGGGCAGGAGCAGAACATTCTGGCTCACAGGATGGAAGGACTGTTGGGAATAGGAGGTTGTAGGGTCCAGGCTGCATGCAGGATTTTTGTGCCCCTCAGGATATCAGGAGTAGGTAGAGTATTGTTAGCAGTATGAGCTTGTAGAACTTAGATCATGAGCAGGATGTTGTGAGCCTCAGGATGATAGAAGTGGGGTTGAGATAGGAGCAGATGATTGTAGACCTTACGAGTGGTCTGGTTGGTAAGACCTCAGAAGGAGAGCAGGAGAATTTGAGCCCCAGGATAGCAGGAGTGGGATCTGGTTGGGAATAGGAATCTGTAGATCTCTGGATGAGGGAAGGAGTTTGTGGCCCTAACAATGTTGGTAGTAGGAGCTTGTAAAGCTTAGATTGGGAGCAGGAGATTTGGAGCCTCAAGATTGCAGGACTGAGATAATGATAGGAGCCAAAGATTGTAGATCTTACAACGAAAGGAGATTGTGAGCCTCAGGATGGCAGGAGTGGGATCAGTTGGTAAGATCTGTTTGTTTGTAGACCTCAGTTAGAGTGCAGCAGTCAGGAGTGGGATTTGGATAGTAGTAGAAGATTGCAGAGCTTAGACTGAGAGCAGGATATTTTCTTACTTTGAAATTTCAAAAGTGGGATGTGGTTCAGAGTAGGAGCTTGTAGACCTCAGGATGCGAGCAGGATTTTGTGGGTTTGTGGAAGGCAGAAGAAGCTTGTAAGAATCAGGATAGGTTCCTTAAGGCTCAAACAGAGAAAATGTACTCTCTAGGATACACCACTTGTCCTTAAGGTTCAGTCACTTTTCTTAGTCACTAAAGATATAAAAGTAAGGATGTAAGGATATGGCAAGAATTTGTGCCCTCAAAGGTACAGTTAAAACCCTTTTTGGGGACTGGGCTCAGGGTTGAGTGAGAGGAAGGAAAAGGAGAAACAAAAAAGTTGGCATGGTGGATGAACACATCTGTAAATTCTCTATGTTTAAAAGATTTTAGGGTTCAAAGCCATCATGTTTGGAAGTATGGGAAGAGAGTGATTTATTTGTAATTTTTCTTAGCAGATCAGAAAGCATACATAAGAAAAACAAAGATTTGCTTTTGGGTAGTAATTCAAGCCCAAAATGTACCAAAAGTAGCAATGGACATATATGTGTGTGACCATAATATGGCAGCTGCTGAGGCGAAAATGTGCTTTCAGTACCATGCATTTTTGCAATTTCTGGTGCTCACAAGGACAGATAAACAGCCTGTTACAGCATTACGGAGGTGTTGCTTTCAGAACAGCTGCCTATGATGGAAAGCAGCTTTGCTACGAGACACGAGTAAATGTGTGCTGATGCTGATTCAGAGGGCAAAACTGTCCCGTTGTGATTACCAACAGAAAAGAAAAAAAAATCTCCCCATGGCCTCTTCAGCCTTGTAGCCCGTAATATCCACCATCTGCCACCAAGGAGACCAGCAGTAGATAAAATAAACGTGTCAGGAATTACATGTCTATCCATTTCCCTCCATTTTCTCCCGAAAGCCTTTTCTGACTCAATTTACGCTGGCGGTCAGCCTCCATTTGGCAAACGATACCCCACAAGCCCCTGGGGGATGCTACCTTTCAGATCCTGATTGGTGTTAAGGGCTCTGAACGAGAGAGAAAGAAGGAGATGGAGAGTGAGATAAGATGACAAAAGATGGAGGGAGAGAGACTGAAGAAGAAGGAAGGAGATACAGTCAAAACAAAAGAAAAAAATCTTTGTGCACAGTACAGTTATGTCTCTATACTTTATTTATACAAATTAAGAAAACTCAAAATACGTCTACGAGTCTTTGTGAATGAGCTGTTACTATAGAAACGATAACGTATTAGAACGAGCGCATTAACATAAACCTATGATTTACAATACACTACTGTCAGAGTTACTGTTCTAATCAACACCTTCTGACCAATCACAATCCAGCATTCAGGAGCACTGTGGTGTAATTCATGATCAGTGTTAGCCATTGTGTCCTGATGACATCATCACACTGAAAATGGTGCGTGGGTGAGACGGAGCGTCCGGATGAGTCCACTCCACGCCAAGCTCTTTTCCCGTAACGTTTAGGAAATGAAGTTTTACGAAGCGAGTGACATTAAGGTTGAAGCAATCAGTTACGCACGCCTTCCGTTCACTCGCCTTATTATGGATTTGATGAATAACGGCTCGCGTTTGAAAGATTGCTCCGAGATAGTTTATTAACTTTCAATGTCATGGGTCGAAGGAGCAAAAGGACAGATTGTGTGTCTGTGTGTGTGTGTGTTTGTGTGTGTGTTTGTGTGTGTGTGTGTGTGTGCAAGGAGAGCATTTTCTTTAGGTCTCATTAAAATGATTTTTTGTAGCGAGAGAAAATGAAAACAGGAAATGTTGCATTAGTCATCTATATGAAACAGATTTGATATTTGCGTATATGTGTGTGTGTGTGTGTGTGTATGGCTTGTTGTTTGTTAGATATAGCTGGTTTATTATAAAAAAAAACAATTAATATTGCTTACAGCTAATACAATGTAATAAATATGTCATTATTTTCTGAACCTGTGTGTATGTGTGTGTGTGTGTGTGTGTGTGTGTGTTTCTCTTTCTTTCATGCGTGATGTTTTCTCTCTCAGTTCCTGTGAGTTCTTGAATGTTTCATCATCCTGCATTTTCCTTTCTTCTTTCTTTTTTTATATTCTCTCTCTCTCTCTCTCTCTCTCTGTCTCTATATATCTGTCACTATTTCTGTCTCTCTGTCTCTCTTTATCTCTTTATCTCTCTCTTGCTCTGTCTTTCTCTTCAAACAGTTTGTTTCTCACTGTCTCTATGTGTGTGTGTGTGTGTGTGTGTGTGTGTTGTCAGGCTCAGTCACAGTAGATAGACATGTACTTAACACTCACTCAGACCGTCAGATCAATCCATACACTGTACATTACCTCACCTCTCTGTGTGTGTGTGTGTGTGTGTGTGAGGACACCCTGTGCATTAGTTTCCTCAGTTCCACTACATAAATTTTTAAAAGCAGCGCCACTGAAGGTTGCTGGAATTCAATAAGGTATCGATCCACAGTGTGTGTGTGTGTGTGTGTGTGTGTGTGAGTGTGTGTGTGTGTGTGTCCGAGTCGGTTGCACACTTAACCTCAGTTTGTTAAGCGACTCACATAAAGTCTGACCTCCTGATACGTTTATGATTATTAAATCTGGTGAGAAATTCCCCGGCGGAATGAAACGCTCTCGCTCTCGCTCTCGGTTTGCGCTCAAGCCGTTTTGATTTATTTAGATGTATTAGTTTTTATTTATTTCAGTTGAACACGTTCACTTTCCGCATCTTGGTGTAGACACAGCGTGTAGCGCAGGACTTCATCGCGTTAGTAAAGATCGAGTGCTGAGCGAGTACAGGAAGTTTAGAGGCAGAGAAGAAATGAGTAGGAGAAAAACAGAAATAAAAATACATGTATTATTTATTATAAATTTTATTTGTTATTTATTTTAAACATTAAATATATTATTTATTATTTTTAACGATCACTTGTTTACGAAAAACTAGTCAATTATTAAAGAGAAAATAAATAATAGATATACTGTATTATTTATGATAATTATTTATTATGCATATAACACATGATGCTGCACCGGGAGAATACTGTCTTATCCCTGATTAATGCGTCCTGCTGGATTACATTTACTCATAGAGATCACTAGAAAAAAATAAAAATCTTTGGGAAATTTGAAAAAAACTGAAAATTGAGGCAGCGCCTAAAAAACTAGTGGATAATTTAGAAATCGTTATTACAGTCAAAATCATATAATATGCATATAATATAATATAATATAAAATAAACCATTTTTAACAATCAATGTTCATTCATTCGTTCATTCGTTCATTCATCCATTCGTCTTCAGCATGTCTTTATCCTGGTCAGGGTGGAGGTGGATCTGGAGCTGATCCCGGGAACGCCGGATGTGAGTCAGGAATACGGCGGAAAAGCAGAAACGCCAGCGAGGCGGAGAACACGCCGCAGTGGATAATAAGTGTCTTTACACTAATCCGAGGTGAGATTATTCCTCTCTCACCAAATTCTTCCCTCTCTGTTTTCCAGGACGGGATGGGTAATCTACGCGTGACCAAAGAAGGCGTGAGGTTAGAAGGCGTCTCCGAGTTCCTTCTTCCTCTGTACGTGAAGGAGATTAAATCCAGACGGGTAAGACCTCTAGCTGGGAGACGTGTACAGTCTCTCTCTCTCTCTCTCTCTCTCTCTCTTGTCCTCGATATGTCATGGATTTTAAACTCTTGTCATGATTGTACAGTATGTTGGATATTTCACTGATTTACAGCTTCAGGATTTTTCCAAAATGTCCTGTTTCTTTGGAAACTTTGCTGCCTGGCAATTTTCCATACATTCCTCTATCTATCTATCTATCTATCTATCTATCTATCTATCTATCCATCTCAGAGCCACAGCAACACCACGCTAATAAACCACACAGCATGTGTTAGCATAGATTTGTTACATTTGTAGTCATTAAATTAAGAATAATGTCACTAAGCTGACCAGAAAACACAACACTCATCCTCTCTGCTAAAATTCCCTCTTTTTCATGCTGTTGTTTTTTCCCTCCTCACTCCATACTGTATCTTCCCTTTTCTTCTTTCCACTAAGATAAGATAAAGAGAAAATGCTGATCTTCTTTATTAACATGAGCCTCATTTCCTTCCTGCCAATCTTAGCCTTTGTTGGTTCAAGGCTGCTAAAGTAGAGCGATAAAAAAAGCAGAGGATTTCTGATCTGCGCTTTGTACTTTACAGTATGAACGACCTTGAAGCTAATCGAGGCTCAGAACCTAAATTCCATCACGATGATAAATACAAACACTCATAAAAACGTTTTCATGAAATGTTTATTTTTATTCACGGAGATTTTTTTGGACCGATCAGCTTAAACGAGTGTTTTATTTTGAGCAACAAGGTCTAAATGAAATCAGATCTCGCACAGTTATGTCTACAAAGTGGAGGAAAAACGAGGTCAAGGTCTTCACTGGCTGACTTTATGACAAGACTAGATTTCTTTGCTTCAGTGTCAAAAGCAACGAAATTCATACGAATTCTATGAGAAATTCTGCTGGAATGAAAACTCCAAGACTTTCTCTGACTCCTCGTTCTGGATGCGACCCTCAGTTACTTTTGTATCAATACGAAACGTCAATTTAAGCCTTTTTACCAAATGGGAACGTTCTGGAATTGTGGAAACTCGTACAATCTTGATGCAACCCTCTCAGCGTTGATCTTTGGTTTCATATCCGTGGGTCATGTCTGCGAATTTGTCTTTCTCTGCTGAAAAACAGACAGCATTACTGCCAGGTTGATGGGTCGTAATGAAGTCCATGTTCCACTCGTTTAAAAAAAAAAATCCTGACTGACACGTCTCGCCCATCTGAGCTCATTCGAAACGTCGGATCCCTTAGGGGACGAGGGCAAACTTGCAGGCTTTGCCGAGGTTATGAGTTCATCCACTCGGATGATGACAGACTTTTAGCTCACGAGTCTGAACAAGGAACAAGTGCAAATAGAATCATCACCTCATCTCAGAACCAATCAGAGGGCAATACTCCTGGCCTGTAACCTTTGACCCCTCTACTTTCTAGGAGATGATGAGAGTATTGGGAAGCCGTTGGAATTTTTAGTAAACCTAATGAGCAAAAGAAATGTGGTTTTTTTTCTTTCAAAACGATCACTTCTTTTGTCTGCTACAAGAAAATAAGACATAATTACAGACTAATAATAATAATAATAATAATAATGATTTACCAGTCTGGACGTCTTCCTATAAATATGCAAAACGCTGTGATGCAAATTGGTGCTAATTCCGCTTCCAAAAACAGAAATGCTATTTAGGACGTGTTTCTTTTTCATTCTGGAGTCTTATTCATTTCTCCTTCATTGTTCTGTAGATCTGCTCATCTTCTTTCTCTCTCTCTGTATCTTTTAAACACGTGAATACGCTTATTCTCCCACAAATGTACTCCCTCTCACTCTTTCACTCCTTCAACAAGCTCAGAAACTCATGGGTTTTTTCAGACATTTCTCTCTTGTCTCTCTTTCCGTTTCGCTGGCTTTTAACCCAGCACGGATGTGAGGCTTGATGATAGAAGATTGGACTTGACACTGATCATTGGGAAAAGCTGCTCTGATGTAGGCTTTATCGTGTCCACACCGAGTCCTAGAAGGGTAAAGAGAACACCTAACCTGTCTTTGGCTTTGTCTCAAAGTGTTGATTCTCCAAACCCAACTGCGCTGACGCTTTTCTCACAAATTGACATCAATGGGCACGAAGAGCAAAATCCTCAGCTCATTCTGACACTGTCAGGCAGCGACACACTTCACAGATGCTTTTTTTTATGCATGAACATATCTACTTTGTGGTCAAAGGGACAAGGCGTGTTATTTTTAGCATGGTGTTTATGAAACTGTATGACATGATGAAATTCTCTCCCGTTATCAGCACCTGTAATACGTTTCACCAAATGGCACCGATGCAGGAATCCCCTCAGCACCTGTAATACGTTTCACCAAATGGCACCGATGCAGGAATCCCCTCAGCACCTGTAATACGTTTCACCAAATGGCACCGATGCAGGAATCCCCTCAGTGGTGATTACAGAGGATAATTGGAAAGATTAATTTATTGACGTTAGCATGAACCACTTCCATCAATGCTAGCCGGGTAACAGTAAAAGCTGCGTTTGCATTTTGAGAACTTAAAAAGAACATTTTCGCAAAAATTTGATATGAGAAAAATCTTTAGCTTTAGTTTTTATTGACTAAAATTGCTGTAGTATTTCATCAACTACATGTAGACTAAAACCAACAATAGCCAAGGGACTAAAACTAAATCTGACCTGAACTCACACTCGTACAAATTCTAAACAGTGAGGGCGAAACCATGTGACCATACACAAGCGACATCATCCATACAGGAACTCTTACAAATGATTAATCGTGAGAATTAATCGGAAGAATGTGAATCAGTAGAAGTTTATAAAATCTGAAGATCCTTCTCAAATCACTTCCTGTTACGCAGCGTTTTGTCAAGTCATAAGAGAGCGAAATTGACTACGATAAACACAGTAACCTGGTACGTTGCATTATGCAAATTCAGAGAAAGAGGTGATCAGGGATTGGTCGGCAAATTTGTTGTGTTTCCTATAAACAACACTGTTAAAGCCAAATCAAAATCCAAAGCTGTGATCTGTTTTGATTTTGGGAAGACAATGGCGAAACTGGGTTAGTGAGGGTGAAGCTTTCCCAGAGTGGTCATTACCAGGATGAACAAGCACATGTGTATGTGTATGTGTGTGTGTGTGTGTGTGTGTGTGTAGTGACTGATGGTTTTGGCCTGTTTTTTCCCGGCGTGCTCTTTTCTAATTGTCCCCCGTGGGAGGAAATAAGAGCTCATCACTGCAAGCAGGACTGAATAAAAGAGGAAAAGGTTTATTTTTACCTTCTCTCTCCTTTTCTGTCTGCTAAAAAAAAAAAACAAAAGGAGGAAATCTCCGGTGGCCGTTGCTGGAATGGCTGTGTGGGGACATTTCTTTGGCGAAAGTTCCCTGATCTAAGCATTTTTGTCACTCTGTGACTGCAGGTTACAGCCCTCTTTTCTTCTGACCACCACTTTTCTTTTCTATTTTATGGATTTCTTTTTTCCTATCTATCTTCCTTCCTTCACTTCAAAAACCCAACTTGTGGAAAAGTTAGCAACCTGGGTTTCTGTGGGAGTAACATTTAAAATCAGTGAAATCCCTTACCTGTGGATTTGAGGTGATGGCTGATCACCTGATCTGGTGAAAATGTGAGGATTTCACAGGACTGAATTCGTACGAAAGGCTGAGCGCTAAACACCGCCCCCTTCAGCTTTAACCGTTTATAACATTCCATCAGGAGAAAAGATAAAGTGATAGGAATGGCTAAACTCACCCGCTAGCACAACGTTAACCACTTTCACACCTGTTAGTCCATTTATTTATCGAGTCCACATCTGAATGAAAGGGATTCTTTCAGTTTAGTTTCTGTTTGCTTTGGTTTGGTTAAAAGAATCAAAAAGCAAAAAAAAAGTCTGGTATAAAAAATATGAACTCTGTGAGGAGGTGTTTATGTAACATTTATGGAAGGAGTCTCCAGTGTCAGTGCTTTGTAACAGTCAGCAGTAAAGCTGTAACTTTAAGCTTCCCAACATCTTCAGAAGTTTACACTTGACAAGCTGATTTTTTTTGTCATTATTAACATCAACTAATTAAAACTTTAATCGCAGTGGACGTTGTTGGCGCGCGGTGTGAGGAGCGCTTTGTGAAAGTCAGAGGTGAAGCTGCACCTTTGACCTTTCAGGACATTAAGGTTTACGCTTTGTGGTTTGTCTGTAACGTGACAAGCTGAGAGACTGTCAGAGAGCCTGGGACTGTTTATGGCTGCTATAGTGTAAGTGATAACAGGAACTGACTTGTTTCCCTGACGTTTCAACAGCATTAAATGTATGATAAACATATGATGTGTCATTCTTTAACAACAAAAATTGTAATCTTTTGGGAAATTGCTGCCTTATAAGTGATTTTGGTGTATAAAACACTTCAGGATGTGCTGTTATAGGAAAATAATCAGCTTTGGAGTGCTAAGAGTAACTCCGCTTCATCACACCACCCTGTCGCTCGGTTTTTCTTCTGTTAATGATGTGTTTCTCATGGAGATCCACTTGCGTCACGCCGCGCAGCTTTGATGCCATCGTGTGTCACTGAGAGACTCGGAGAGGTGTGGAAGTTTGCGGTGTAAGTGCGCTGGTGTGAGTGTGCCGTTCGGACAGAGCCACGGGGGGAGCAGGGCGACCCAGGTAAAAATAGGTTCTCATTAAGATTTAACAGCTTCTCGGCATGATAAAAAGCGCTGAGTGAATGATAAGAGGAATATTAATTCTGCACAGACTGAACACACACACACACACACACACACTCTGTCTCTCTCTAGGCGAAGTCCTGCTGGGCTGAGATTATCCTCAGCAGTAGCACGTTTTATCCATAATTCCATTCTGAACTCTACTGCATCAGAAGTACGTAATTTTCCAGCTTGATCTCAGGGAAGCCTTATAGCATCAAGAGAAAGCGACTTTGCTGGATTTATTAAAGAGCCTTAAGAAAAGCGAGCACAGCCAACGCTGTTCCTCACACCATCCTTCCATGTTGCTTCATCACCCCACTGCTGTTGATGCTTTTCCTCTAACTGCACGACACTCAGTGTTTTATTCCTCGCTTAATGTCTGAGACTTGCTTCACTGGCCGTCCCTTTTACCTGAATCTTATCCTAAATATTTGGTATCATTCCACACAAGAAGACGAGGGACCCTGTTATTGGTGATTATACTAGTAATAGTGTAATAGACTCCGCCTCTTTGGTTTGAAGGCGGAGTTGTAATAGAAACCTGGAAATGATGTGGAGGATAATACCTTATCCATGACTACATCACAGGTAATGAGGTCACGCTCTTCATGACAGCTAATTAAGACGACAAACAAACTGATTACTGTTGTCTTAAAGCCTATGACACTGTGTTACCACCTCCCACTGACCCCCCTCACACACACACACACACACACACACCAGGCATATGGTAACCTGGCCTCGTCTCTGCCCTCACACTGGGTAAAATTAATTAAAGTACGATTCAGGAATAATTAACGCAACATGTCGACATTACACACACCCCGGTGGCCATTTCAGCGTTTAGTGGAGCATCTCAGTGCAACATTTACACAGGTGCTATAAGCAAAGAGCGGAGAGACGGTGACCTCTGACACTGAAGGAAAGCATTGCAGGTGTGTGTGTGTGTGAGAGAGAGAGAGAGAGACGAGAATTTGACAAACGAGAGATTTCATGGCTGTCTCAGCGTGAAGAGATAACTCCTAGCCCTCATTAACATTCCAACCAAGTTACGCTTGTCAAAATGACAAGATTAATGTGTTTAAAGCCACATCACATTAACACCTCTGTCCTGAAGATGCCAGAAAACTTAAAGTTACAGCTTTACCTCCAACTGTTACAAAGTGCTCACACTGGAGACTCCTTCCAATTACACGTATTTAACCGCAGTACACGTCCCTGTGAATGAGCTGTTACTATAGAAACCATAACGTATTAAAACGAGTGCATTAATATAAATTTTAGAGCTGCACTACTGTCAGAGCTGCTCTTATAGAAAATGAATCACCTTCTGGACCAATCAGAATCCAGGATTCTAAGCTCACCACTTTAAAAGTTGAGTAAAGTTCTTATGGACTATTTGTTTTACCAGGATAGAGGCACATTACAAGAATTTTTTTTTTCTATTTCTGACTTGGAGTTCTTCTTCTTCATCTGTCCATAAACCTACACACTCGTCTAATCCCGGTCATCAGTTCAGTTCATCCTCAACAATTTTCTACGCCAGATTTCAACTCCTACAACTGCCAAAGATCTCATATTATACTTCTCAGGGAAAAAAAAAACAAACAAACCTTGACCCTCAGCTGCTCAGCTCTGCCCTTAAAGTGGATCCTGCCTCACATGCAAGCTTTGGATATATAAATATAATGCTCCTTGTTTCTTCGTCCTCTTTCTAAAGTGCATAGAGAAAGCGATGCGAGCTGGAGATTAAGCCGAGATGTTTGCAGAAGCAGACGCAGATAAAGAGGATGGAGTTTACTCGAGACAATGAGAGTTCACAAAGGACCAGGAGAGGAGATTATGAAGGAAAACACAGTGACGTTAGCTTCCCGCTGTCCCATCTGTTTCCATAATGAGAGAGCTAATCTTTCCCTACTGACCACATGTTTACCGTCGCAGAATTACCACTGAAATGTATACAGGAGTGCTGGCCTTGTACAGCGCTGTGTTTCAGTGTGTCACATGATTTTATCTAAAACTACTGAGAACACTGCAAACGCAAAATGTGTGTTCCTGCGAAAGAAAAGATGTATGGTATACATATTCCCAAAGAGGCTCGACGTTTCGGAAAGGAAAAAACTTCTGTCAAAGGGTTCTACAAAGACTCCCTAAGGATTTCGCTTAGGATCATAGATTTATGCTTTTTGTACTTCTACACTACCTTGCATAAGTATTCACCCCCTTGAGCTTTTCCACATTTTGTAGCCTTAAAACTTGGAACTTTATGTGGAATTTATGTCAGGAATCTACACAAAATGACCCCTAATATTGAAGTGTGTGTGTGGGGAGGGGGGATAATATAGTTTGGGAAATTATTTAGTACTGATTGCATAAATATTCACCCCATTGTTGTGAAATCCCTGAATTAGTTCCAGTGCAACCAGTTACCATCAGAAATCACTTAATTCGTTGAATACAGTTGATCTGTGTACAATTAAAGTATCACATGATCTCTTGTGATATAAATACACCTGTTTCTAGAGTTTGTTAGAGAACATATCTAAACAAACAACATCACGAAGACCAAGGAGCTATCCAGGACAAAAGACCAAGGATCTATCCTGGAAGACTATCACTCAGTGTTATAAAAAAATATCACAAACCTGAAAATCCCACAGAGTGACATTAAATCCAGTATTAAAAAATGGAAAGACTACGGCACAACTGCAGCTGTCTAGAGGAGGCAGTCCACCAAAAGTCATGGACCAGGTAGAGACAGGATTAGTCAGAGAACCAACCAAGGGACCTAAGATAATGCTTAACATGATGCTACCACCACCATGCTTCATTGTTCTGGACAGGTATGAATCAGGGCTTAGTTGTAAAAAAAAAATGAAATATTCAATTTACATTTTTAAATGGAACAAGGGTGGAACCTGAATGGAACCTGAAGTAGGCGTGACCTAAACCAGAAAGGGTTTTCTTTCTTTCTTTCTTTCTTTCTTTTAAGGCTGATGTTCTTATCCAGAGTGATGAGAGAAATCATGGAAAACAGCTGAAGATGCTGGGATACAGTTGGTAGTCACGTTTGCTGAGATGATGGGTCTTCATTCAGGTTGAGATGTTGGAAAAACCAGTCCACCATCCTTTGTGAGATTTTGGAGGAAACTTGGGTACCATCAGTGCAGCACAAAAAACCATGAATCTGCTCTGAGATTTAACACACAGCAAGAAGAAGGGTAGATCAAGAACAGAACTCTGAGGAACTCCTGTAGTGAAGCGGTGAGGTGTGATGAAATTGCGTTTCTCTGCTCTACGTGATGTGGAGATGTGATGAAAACAGGTCTAAGCATAGAGTGGAGGTAAGGATGTGGGGTTTCACAGTATCACTGGCTCCTGACAAGTTGAAGGATGAGGAGCGAGGATGGAGTTTTCTCTGGCCTTGTGTACAGCGCCAGTGATCTTATCAAATGCGTGGCCTGTTTTCAGTTTTCAGATCGAGATGAGAAGTTAGCTGTGTCAGAACAGGACATTTGATGAATGAGTGGGGTCGAATGTGGCATTTTTACAATTGACCGCCTGTCTATCTATCTATCTATCTATCTATCTATCTATCTATCTATCAGTCTGCATTGTGTTGAACTTTTCCACATTCTGTAGTGTTACATCCTGGAACTGAAATGAACTTACTGTCATGGATCTACACAAAATAACCATAATATTGAATTGAAAAGAAAAATCAATATAGCTTGCAAAATTATTCAGTTGTGACTGCATAAGTTTTCATTTTTATTTTCCTCATTTCAGCATTGTGGGCTATTTTGTGTAGATTCATGGCATAAAATCTCAATTAAATCCGATTCAATTCCAGGTTGTAACACTACAAATATGATAAAGTTCATGGGGGGTGAATACTTATACAACTCACTGTATCTACCTGTCTATAACATTTCCATAACGCTTACAGAAACACCAAATGTCAGTGACTGGGTAAAGTGAAGATTAGTTGGATAAGTAATCAAGACGCAAAGTGTAACGCTACCACTGTAAGTGTGATGCTGCCACCACCGTGCTTCACAGATCCGGAAAAGTATTCATTAGGCTTTCATTATAAGATTCTTCCAAATTTTGCGCATCCCTTGGAGCACCAGCAATGGGGGTGTGAATACTTAAGCAATCACAAATTTTCATGGCATTAGGTCCATTTCACTTCCAGGTTGTAACACTACAAAATGTAGAAAAGTTCAAGGGGAGTGAATACTTATGCACCACATGACATGCAGTATATCTGTCTATAATATTTCCATAACACACATGAAGTAATCCCATCAGAAAAACGCTGTTGCTATGGCGCGCACAGCCGGTCAGCGACACACGGGACGGAGAAAGACTGCTTGTCTGGGTGGTAATAGGTTATCGATTGGCGAGGCTGTGAATCGAGGTGGTCTGAGCTCGGTTCCTCTGGCCGTCAGAACAACATTATTAAAGAAGATCAAACACACGGTGGTGTGGAAAAATGTCACACTCTCACTCTTCACCTCCTTCATTCCGGTGCAAGCTCTGAACCTGACACGTAGCTGCTGCTATCAGCGGGCGTGAGCTCTGATGCTGTAAGTGCGAGGGATTGACATTTTTGATGCTGGATTATTGTGAAGAAACGAGCAGCTTGGGTGTGTGTGATGTGTTCTTTCTTATCATTTACGCTATCTCTCTCTCTCTCTCTCTCTCTCTCTCTCTCTCTCTCTCACTTCACGGTGATAAAAAAAGCAAAGTTTCACGCGTTTTGTTTGTTTGAGGACACATACAGACTGCTAGTGTTGTCACAGGTGGGCGTGGCCTGTCTGGCCAGCGTGTTTTGTTTTTTGTTCAGATGATATATATATATATAGCTTCTAAAACTAGTTCATAGGTTTGAAAATCAATTGTTTATCCGTTACGTCCTCGGCTTTGTACTAATTTCATTCTCAGATTAGATTAGCACCGCAAGCTAAGTGTACTAGCTACGTACACTCACTAGAGGCACTGCCCATCTCTTCTACTTCCTATTTTTTTCATAATGTTGTTGTTGAAGTTTAATAAACACCTTCTGACCAATCACAATCCAGAACCCAACAGCGCTGTGGCATACGGAATGTTAGCGCTGTTAGCAAGAAGTTTGCTAATGTTTACAAATGCCTGAAATAATGCTAGTTACGAAGAACTTGATGCAAAGAGTTACTAATTCTTTTAAAACAAAAATAAAACTACTTTTGTTTATGAATTCATCAGTTTCATATAAAAATGATCAACAGAAATTCAACTCACTGAAATGTTATTTATTATAATGAATAATGATGAAAGAAATTCTAGAGTTATTTTTTAATATTTCCAAAATACTGAAAGTGTAGTGTTTTAGTTCAGAATAAATGTATTTAATATTATTTACGTTTTTTAAAGCATAATTTTAATCTGAAATATTGCTGTTAGATAATAATATTTATTTTGATATTAAATAAAAAAAAACTCGCTCTACCTGTTGATTGATGTGTGAATGATCTGTGAGAAGTAGCTTGGTGTTTGATGGATGACTAAACCCCGAGCTGAAGGGAGACTTGTTGGAGTGATTGCTGCGTGAAGGTTGGCGTTTGCGGCGAATCGAAGCCGCACGTGTGCAGCGTATGTAGCGATTACGGATGGCTCAGTTTGCTAACGCACAGATCTGTGATTACATTTCCTCTCTTTTCTCTCCGAGCTCCTTAACTCGTTATT
>CM040481.1:14554209-14568000 GCA_022758105.1 Pangasianodon gigas | reverse complement strand
GTGTGTGTGTGTGCGTGTGTGTCCCGGAGTGACTCATCAGTAGGCAGGTTACGCAATTTCACATCGTGCCGTAGAACAGTGTGTTTCATCATCCTTTCTCATTAGAGTGAGATGGAGCTCAGTGTAGTAACATGCTGTGGCAAACACTCCTACGCCTGTGAGTGTGTGTGTGTGTGTGTGCGTGAGTGTGTGTGTGAGTGTGTGTGTGTGGATGGTGGAGGTTATGGGGAATTTGCATGCATATGTACTAGAGAAATGTCAGTGATAGAGGGCATTGTGTGTGTGTGTGTGTGTGTGGGGGGGAATAAACACATCAGTCATTTGCAGGTTATGACAGCAGCTTTGATTATACATGTCGCTAAACCACACACACACACACACACACACACACACACACACACACACTGATTAATGCAGGTGATCCTGGTTCATCCTTTTCCCTCTTTGCTTTTTATTAATGCCTGTTATCAAGTTCAGATAAATAATTTATCTTTTGCGGCTCATAAATCTTTTTTTTTTCCTCCATCAGTTCGCCTCGGTTTGCGTCCCGAGTTTTGCTCGCATCGCCGCCGCCGCCACCGCCGCTGCTGCTGTGTCAGGTGTTTTTCACCCCGCGGGTGTTTGCGGAGATTAAACCCAATATTTCAGTCTCACGTTTTCATCACTGTTGCGTTTAGGACACATCCCTCGTTTCTCGTTTCCTTTAAGTTGCGTCAGGCGGGACGGAAAAAATCCAGCACCTGTTCACTCGAAGTGACAGCTTTGTGCACTCGACGTTTCATTGTCACGAAAAAAAAAAACAAAAAAGACGGTTCTGGGTCACGGAATTTCATTCCCACCAGGTTGGGAAAAAGAAAAGAAATAAGAGACGATAACATAAAAGAGTGTAACATCTAACAAATCTTTTATAGCACTGCATTAAAAAACATTACTGAAATAAAAAAACTGTAGATATTGAAAATTATGAACCACTAGGAAGAGTTTTCTTCATTGTGCCCAGTAAGGAATAAAACACTCCGTGTCATGCTGTTACAGGAAAATAATCAATAACAGGGTGGTGTGATGAAGCGGAGTCACTCTTACCATCCTGATGTTGATTATTTTCCTGTAACTCCATGTTTCCAAGAGTTTTATTCCTCTTATACCACCACAATTTAACATTTAAAAAAAAATTTTAATAATGACAAGTTGTATTTTTTATCCATTTATAATTACAGTTAATGTTAGCGTATGTTATCGCTGTCGTTCCATCACCAGCCTCTCTTTTTTCCTTTCTCTCTAAAAAAAGAATGCAGCTTGTCATTTTTCCGCAAAACCATAAAGCGTAAAATCCTCTGTTCTGAAAATGTCGGAAAACCTAAACTTACAGCTTTAACCTCTGACACTGGAGACTCCTTCCGTGAATGTTAAACAAACACATTTCTTCTTACAGAAAACTTCACCATCCACCATCCACTGTACCTGCGTCCCTGCGAAAGAGCTGTTCCTATAGAAACGATAAAGCTTTACAATGTATTTTCTTTCTCTTATTCTTATATTTCTCTCTTTTTTTATGGTTTTTATGGTGTGACCTTTCAATGGGTTGGGAATTTCATTACCACTGGGTGGGAAACAGAAAAGAAAGAAGGGAAAGGAGGCTAAAATCATACATCCACACTCAGAATTGAAAAGCAGTCGTCAACATTTTAATCACCAAACAACCAGTTTGATGTGATTTCATCTTCAGCGCTCACTTCTGATGAAAGCTGAATTCGTACCAATTAATAGCCAAGAGTGAACAGTATTCGCCACTTATCATTCATTATTTTCTGCTGCGTGATGGTACGGAATAACCTCCTCCGGCTCGGACAGCATGTCCTTGTCCTGGTTTGAAGACACTCAGAGCTTGATGGTTTTGGAGTGCCTTTGATTGGGAACGAGAGCCATCCTTTCTTATCAAATAAGTCACCCAGGCTCTGGGTTTCCATTCGATCAGGGCTGATTGTGCGGCTGATTTTTAGAAACGTGCTCAAGTGGGTGTAAAATGCATCACTTCAGGAAAACGACATTCAGTCAAACTCCCACGTTTGTCCGCTCTGCTTACAATCAATGGCTTTTTCATACAAGTGCTTAACAGATTAGCGTCACATTATTGAACATTTTTTGTGTTTGTGTAAAGTTTAGCAGCTGCCTTTAGGGCCGCTTTCAGATCAGCACCGCTAAAGACGGAGCAATTTTTGCTTTGCCTGTGGCTTACGCATTGAGATGCTGCTCACATTATTCATACGAGCTCCACGGAAGTGCTGATGTTGTAACCTTGACTTCTAACAAGCAAGAGCAATTTCATAAGATGGATTCATTTCAACCTGTTTTTGATGTTAATAAATCAACCGATCAATCAGGAAAGCTGTAAAGAACATGGCCCGGACCCGGGAGATGTGCGAAGATCTATGTGCAGAAAGGTTAAAAATAAAAATCCAATAATCCAAAAATCAATGTCAAAAACAGTATAAAGGTCAAACACAGAAATTCATGAAATCAAAACAAGGGCAAAAAACAGGCCACATGAAATATCAATTACTGAAAATAATGCTGAACAACTTACTCAACACAGAATGATTGGCAAGACTTCGCTATGAGTGTCTGAAAGCTATGTGCTTACCTATATAGTGCAAGAACCAGGATGTATGTGGGAACAGTGACGAAGAAGAGTCATGCTCTGCTGGCATGGAGGTGACAAAAACTTTATTTTATCCCCACGAAAAGGAGTTTAACAATAATACCACTAGCCACAATCTAACAGTAATAGCTAGCTTGTTAGCTGTTGCGGATGTTGGAACAAAATTCGACATCATCTGGTTCTCATTTCTCAAACAGTTGATGATTCAAAGGCGCTAAACAAAATAAAAGAAGGATCTGCCATAATACCTGAAACTTCTATCAGGAAGTCTTCAAGCACGCGACGTTTTATATATATACAACATGGCTGCTCACACCATCAACAGAAAAGAAACACCATTTTTCTAATTTTAGATGAGATTAAAGTCGTATTTACTTTAGATCAGTAAATATACAGACACAGGCATTGGTTTGGGGGTTTGAGAAGGTAAATACGGCATGAATTTTAAAGTTATCAGTCATCACAGATGTTAGCTGACTAGCTTGTTGCTAGTTCATGAGCATTTGTTGCACAGACAGAGTGAACAACAGACAAGCTTTGAAGGAGACGGCCATGTTTTTACCCACATTGTAACTCCAAAGGTACAGCTTTACCCCTGAATGTTACAAAGCACTGACACTGGAGACTCCTTCCATAAAAGTTAAACACATTTCTCCTTACAGAAAACTTCACCATATCAGTGATTTTGCTGACAAGTCCCTGAGAATAAGCTGTTACTATAGAAACAATAAGCTACGATACGATTGCTAAGGGTAATTTCGGTTTCTCAGAGTCAAATGTTTCAGCCAAGAACTCGTGATGTGTGGTGTATGAAAGTAGAACATGATTGCAGAATGAAAATGAAGAAATAGAAGAGTAAAAACTCAGTTCGTTAATGACTAAAAGCAGCCGCTGGTAAATTTGAGTTGTGTGATCATCCATGCTCCATCCTGTTTGCATAAATATGAATAACTCCCTCGGGTTGTTTTTGTCTCTCACAAAAGAGAATTCAGAGGTTTTTGATGAGATCTTGATCATCTCAGAGCGGAGTTTTAAAGGAGGTCTAGTTTTTTTTAATAATGGAGTATCTAATTAGTGGTTATTGAGGCTGAAGTTCTTATTTAAGTATGAAGGACCACAGAGATCCACCTAAATGCAGTGTGAATGAAAATAAGAGAAAAGATCCCCATATAGTGTGTAGTTCTTCATTCTTCATATTTTGGAGTTTTGGCTTGGTACACCAGCATATTGGAAAAATAAAAATGAGTATGAGATTAAAGTCGACAGTTTCTTCTTTAACTCTGTTTCAGGAAACCAAAGTTAATTGGACAAATACACAATTGCCATGTTAGGTACTGAGTAAAATATTATTTTACACCATTGATGACTAGCTGTTTAGGGTCTAGATGAAGTATCTTCCCAACTTCCCATGCTTAGCCAAGCACTACCCTTACCCCAATGCTCATGAATTTACCCACCAGTTCACCTTGCTACACCAGGTTCTTGATTTTAACCTCTTGCTTCTATCATTGTGCTTTTTTCAATTCAATTCAATTTTATTTGTATAGGGCTTTTAACAATGGACACTGTCACAAAGCAGCTTTACATAAATAAATGGATTCACAAAAAATATATTGTAAATATGTGAATTTATCCCTAATGAGCAAGCCAGAGGCAACAGTGGCAAGGAAAAACTCCCTGAGACAATATGAGGAAGAAACCTTGAGAGGAACCAGGCTCAAAAGGGAACCCATCCTCATCTGGGTGAAGACTTTTTGTCTTCAGTAAGTGAAATTCCGATTGCTCAGGGTGCAAGTTTGGGTGATTGACGTGCCCCAGGCAGGTTTTCACCCTCTGGTATTCCAAAGCACTAATCTTTGATGTTTGAGAGATTTGGTTGAATCTAAGCAGGTCAATTTACTTCAGGATTCATCTGCTGTTTCTATTGGCAGTCTTACTTGTGATACTTGTCCAAGCCATCACACTTCCTATCCCAGGTCTTCCAGAGGGGCTGGTGTTGGTTGGACTTTCCATAGACCGCATTTTAATCATTCATTCCTCTTCAGTAAGCGCTTGACACTGAAATTTGATCACGGCAACAGCATTTGAATCACTCTACAAACCAGCCTGTTGGTTAGTTTGATCACTATTTCTATCCTTGTTTCTTTTTCCAAATTTGTAAAGTGACCTCGGGTTTGGGAAAGGTGCATTATAATTAAATTAATATTATTACTATTATAGAACCTTTCTTCCTCTGTGCTTTTCTCACTCTGTTGCTCTGTCCATAATACTTCAGGAGTCTATAGGCTTTTTATATCTATTTTCAGCACGCTATAAGCTGTATTTATAGTTTTTGTAGCTTTCCACTGGCTGGGGTTTTGTAGCGAACCCTCTGAGGTTGTGATGGTTTATACTTCTCTTTATGGCATTCTTTTACAGGGTTGAATTTCTTTTGATGGCCTGTGTTACTGGCTTTAGCACTTTCCTTAGTCCTTATCTTGAGAGAAAAGCTACAGGATATAGATGCAAATTCCACGTCTAGGCTCATAACAAGGGTTTTGTTTGCTAATGATTCTGTGATACACAGTGTGAACTGTCCAATTACTGTCAGTCTCGTAAAACTGGAACATTACGTATAAAAAGTGCTGTTATCTCTATGAGGTTCACCCAAAATGGATGTTCAAAAATTACCTACAAACTGCCCTGTACAATCATCAGTCTGTCAAATTACAAAGAAAAAAAACAAACCTACTTGGCTTGTTTAATTACTATAAGCATTTGCATATGCTAATTAAATAAGCATATGTTTCCATACAGTAATCTGTGGGTCTTTGGCAAATGGGTCCTTCTTGTGTCTGATTGTATGCTGTCTTCCCTGGGGCGATGTCATCTCCAGTATAGAAATCCTGCACTTTCCCAGCATGCAAGGGTGGATGCAATCAAGTACGGATTAAGCATGTGAAAGATGAACGCTTTCCTACAGCACTCTCCTACCTCGTCGTATCAGCACGATCGAAATTAGTCTCACTTTATCTTCTGATTTTCCTCTTTAATCCCTCTCTGGCCTTCGTAATTGGGGTCGATTCAGTTTGTGTTACCAATTTGGGCTTCTGATGTTTAATGACTTCAAACAACACTACAAAAAAGTTGTTAAAAAAATTCATGATTGAGGTTAAGGCTGAGATAAGTTTCGTTTCTTGAACCAATCAACCATTGTTTATCAGATGGCCTGTCGTGTAAATATACAGTACATTGCTGTCCATAAATTAACAAAAAAAAAGATTGATTAAAGAGTTTTATTCCTCTTTGTCAATGATTACAATTTTATATTACGTAAAGAACAACACATTATACATTTGTCCATTTATAGTTGCATTTTAAGAAGCAACTCTGTCCTGAAGATGTCAGAAAGTTGCAGCTTTACCTCTGACACTGGAGACTCCTTCCAGAAATGTTAAATAAATGTCTCCTGTAGCCTCCTGAGTGATGAAACAGAAAAACGTTTGGAGTGAAGATCTCGAGTTCAAAACCCGACGATGGCACAGTCATGTATCGCTCTCTGGATGGAAGGGGCATACTCTCTCTCACCTGTCAATCACAGTGACAATAGCCAATCATGGGTATCTGTGAGTTCTTGTATGCGGAAGAGGGCGGATAACACTTTCCTCTGACGGTGCCCTTTGACACAGGATGAGCAGCAGTTTGTAAAGATGCGGTTGGCTTCACGTGACTCAGAGGAAGCACGTGTTAGCCTTCACCCTACCAGCGCTGTAGTATAATAGCAATAATAGCAGTTAGCATATGGCACTACCTTGCATAGTCTTTCACAATTGTTCTGAGAAGACTTTAGCGCTTTATGAAAAACAGACCAGTGTTGTAGCAGACATTTTGTCGGCGTTGAGCTAACCCTAGCGCAGATGAAGAGACGCTAATAAAAGGTGACACAACACTCTGGATGTGTAATTGGTTGACTTAAAAATAGCCACCAAACCCCACTAAAGTTTCATTCCAGATGGAGAAGGGCACATACCTCATTTTCAGTCCATGATTTTCAGCTAAAAATAAGAACAGTATCAATTCCAGTTAGCATAATCTGTATGATGGTTATGCTAACTGATGGTTTGGATTTTATTGCTGTTAGCATTTGCATGTTGTGCCAGCCATTTAGCATTAAAAAGGACAAAACGCCAGTGTAGTGGTGAGGAAATGCTTCAGCTTATGAAGAGTGACAGACCACTTTGGATCTTTAAGTGGTGACCACGAAAGTGATGCCGACACGTAATTTGAGATGGAGAGACCAAAACGAGTGGAATAAACCACACACCACAGTGGGGAGGGGTAGAGGAAAACACACACACACACAAAATAAACTAGATATTTCTTTCTTCTTCCCCAAGGTCAGTTTAAGGTGTTATGGATATGATAGATGGCATTGAATGAATAATAGAGCCGGTGAAGCTAAGTATAAAAGGTGTGTGTTTGTGTGTGTGTGTGTGTGAGTGTCCCATAGAAGCCCTACTCATGCTGTTTTATCACCGAGTCACTCTCTGAGTCCAAAGTGAAGCACCGCTGTTCTCAAATCTCTGTCTATCCGCCCGCAGCATGAAACAAACACAAGGTCAATTTACACTTTCTTTCTCTCTCTCACTGTAATACCTCTCCTGTGCGACCTCGCTCTCCTACTCTCGTCCACTTTCTCTTCTCCGATCTCACCATTTCCAGCCGGGTATCCACCATAACTTTAGCATAACTGGATGGATCAACCCATGGCTCCTGATCAGAAGCTCGTGAGTTGGAATCCCAGCACTGCTAAGGTGCCACGGTCGGGCCCTTGGGCTCCAGCGGGTGCTCCCTAAAAAGGTTAAGAGAAGAGTTGCACTGTAGTGTAGTCGTATGTGACGATCATCCAGTCAGCGTCAGTCACAGTGTACGCTTTCCAGATGGTTACCTCATTGATGAGTTTCCATGAGTCCTTGGTTATTTCCATGGGCCAGACTTTCAGTGGGGGCCCCAAATATTTGTCAACAGCCTTGTTGTTGTCTATAGACATGTTATGGTCATGTGACCATATGTGATTTTGGTCGCCTAAACAATCTCCGTGCCTTATTTTACCTCGTTCACCTTTATACCTTGTCCAACATCCTCATTTTGAGCCCTCATTGTCCTCATTGATGACCTGCAAAATTTAAACAGCCGTGTTAATGAGAACGCCGACTCTGATTGCGAAGGCGGCCACGCTCGCCACGCTCTCGCCAAAGCCCCAGCGACGACTCGGACCTCAGAGTCAAGTGCATGCGGAGGTTAGTTGCCTTGTTTCTCTAACCTCGAGCCTGAAGTCTGCCTCCGCTGCTTCTGAATCAAACTCGAGTGCCCTTGTGTGATACTGGGCGGCAAAAAGTGGCTTGGCGTTCTTCAAGTGGCTCGGCGCTGAGCGCTTTTCAGTGCCCTGATTGAGCCGGCGAGCGGAAAAGCATAGCGGCTTCATTTATCCTGCTGATCCTGGCGGAAAAACTCCATTTCCCACGAGTCTCTGCTGCAGGAGATTAGAGGAGTGATGGTCCACTGCGTCCTCTATCACATCCTCTGGACAAACATACACACTGTCCAATCCTCCGGTGTTGTGTCTTAAATTGGAGCTAGCGTAGCGGCAAATAGCATACAATCCCATACCGAGCAGACATTTCTCAAGGCGCCCACTACTTACACACACACACACACACACACACTCTCACACACTCAGACACACACACAAATCCAGGACAGAGTGGATATTTCCGATAATCCTTCACCGGATTTTGTAGAGCAGATGTTTTTTCTGATGTTGCACGCCTCAGTAGGAGTCCACTACCCAGAACTGTATGCTTTCCATCAGATATAAAAAGCGAATTTTGTCCATATTAGGAAATACGTAATCGGGAAGAAATATCATACTCTGTGTTGTGCTGTTTTACAACCATTACAATCTTTTACTGATTAAAGAATGTAACATAATACTTTTTATCCATTTATGGTTACATTTAATGTTGTGAAATGTCTGTGAAACAAGTTACTTTACGTTTATATGTTTAACATGCTACATTCGTGATATCGGCTAGGATCTGAACAAAACTAGCTTGCTAGCTTGATGACATAATCTAGCTTAAATCTAGCTAGCATGCTAAGTTTAGTTAGCAGGTTAACTGTATAAGCTTAGCGACATCTATGATATACGTATATAGTTACATTAGTTATAGACAAACACACATGGAGCAACCTGAAGAAGTATGCTTTTTATGTGTTATTTGCGCTAAAGACTATGCATTGTTTACGCAATTTTTGCCCAATTTTAATTAAATCTGTGTTTGAAATGACATTTTGTCAAATTTCTGGCTCATGTCTCTCTCCACATTCAAGTAGATTAGTCTTCCGAGTGGACTAGAAGAACCTTTTTGTCAGTAAACATGGCTTAGAACCTCCTACTTTCACTGGAAAAGGAACTGGCATTGTCATTGACCAATCACATTTAGTCGCCACTGTTTCAAACAAAACTCTTGAAGAAATTTTAAAAACCGGAACCTGAGGACTTTTTTCGATCTGACTCTTACTGCATCGTTCTCCAACAAGCTCACTGTGTCGAAGTTTTCCAGCTTTTTCCTGCTGGAAACCCGCACACGGTTGTGCAGAGAGCCAATCAGATCGCAGGCTTCTGCATTCTGAAGCTCGCAGCCAGAAAAGTGTACAAAACTGATCCAGTTCGAAATGAATTGCCGTGGGCGTGTCCGTCTGCGATCACTACAGGATCCGTGAGTGGACTTTCTCTCGGTGTGTCCGCAGGTTCGGATACAGTGGAGGCTCAGTGTCAGAGGTTCGAGGTCCGGAGCTCAGACGGAGACAGAGTGCTGTTCTCCGCGGATGAGAACGAGGTCAGCATCGGCACCGAGAAGCTGAGAGTGACAGGTAACACACACACACACACACACACACACACACACACACACCACGTTTTTGGTTTTTTTTTTCAAAATTAAATTTCTATCCTCTCACATCTACCTAGCAGGTTAAACACACTTTCTCAGCATTACTTTCTCTTTCTATCTCCCTCTGTCCCGCCTCTCTCTCTCTTTCTGTCTTAGCACGTCTCTCTCTAACTATCCATCCCTGTCTTTCTATCTGTCTGTTTCTCTCTCTGTGTTTTTCTCTCTGTCTCTCTCCCTATCTATCTCTGTCTTTATGTCTCTGTCTCTCTTTGTTTATCTGTCATTGTTTATCTCTCTCGTTCTCCCAGTCTGTCTCTCTCTCTGTCTATCTCTCTTTTTCTGTCTCCCTGTCTATCTGTCTCTGTCTCTTTCTCTCTTTACATCACTCTCTATCTATCAAACTCTGTCTCTCAGTCTCTTTCTCTGTCACTGTTTATCTCTCCCTCTCTCTCTCGCTCTCTCTCTCTCTCTCCCTGTCTCTGTTTTTCTGTCTCTCTGTCTATCCCTGTTACCTCTGTTTCACTGTCTCTATCGATCTCTGTCTTTCTGTCGTCTTCTATCTTTATCTCTGTTTATCTCTCTGTCTCATCAGTTTCTCATTGGTCTATCTATCTATCTATCTATCTATCTATCTATCTATCTATCTATCTATCTATCTATGCCTTTCTCTCAGGCTTTCTCACTCTGTCTCTATCATTGTTTATCTCACTCATTCTCTCTGTCCATCCATCTCTCTCTCTCTCTCTCTCTCTCTCTCTCTTTCTCTTTTTAACAAGCAGTGTGTGGGAGGTCAAGTGGAAAAGTGAGGTTCAGGGCCGGCAAACTCATCGTCCATTAAACCTGCTGAAAGAACGAGTGTGTGTGTGTGTGTGTGTGTGTGTGTGAGAGAGAGAGAGAGAGAGAGAGAGAGAGAGAGAGAGAATACATAAACTCATTTCTGTTCAAACTAGAGAGTAGAAAAATTTCCACTATACAAGTCGAAATTTACTTTACACTTTATAAAGAAGAAAGAAAGAAAGAATGACAAAATGAAAGGAGGTTTTCATGGAGAACTGTGATGTCATGATGTCAGCACTCATCTTTTCTCTTTATCACTGACCTTCTCTTCTGTCTTTGGTATTTGTGCACTCGTTTTTCTTTTCTTATTTTCTTTCTCTTCCTTTTATCATCCATTTCCTCTTATCCCTTTTCTTCCTGTCACTCTCTCACTCTCTCTCTCGTTTTCTCACCCTCTTTACTTTTCCTTTCTTCATTCCATTCATCTCTGTCTCTCACCTTTCTCATCCTTTATCTCACTTGTCCAGCTTTCTCAATGTCTCTTCTCTCTCTCTCTCTCTCTCTCTCTCTCTCTCTCTCCGTAGGTAACGAGGGAGTCGTGTTTGCTCATTCGGTCGAGACGCCGCACATTCGAGCCGAACCTTTCCAAGACCTAAAGTGAGTCTCATCGTCTCGAGAGAGAGATAGTATGAGAATTTAAGTGCGTGTGCGTGTGCGTGCGTGCATGTGTGTGTGCGTGCGTGTGCGTGCGTGTGTGTGCGTGCGTGCGCGTGTGTGTGTGCGTGTGCGTGTGTGTGTGCGTGCGTGTGTGTGTGCGTGTGTGTGTGTGTGTGTGTGTGTGCTTGATGGCCAGTGTGTTAACTCTCATGCTCAGTTTTCATTAACACTCTCATGCACTTAGCATTAAGAGAAAAAGGCCACGCCCTCAGACACGCCCATCAATAAAACATTGACCAATCAGACTTCTCGATCTTTTCCATCATTTCAGCCAATAGGATTAAAGCAAAATAAGAACTGCATAATACAGTATTTTCCATTCCTATACAGTTAACGCCTGAGGGATGCGACACATTTATGGTTTATTATTATTTATTTTAAAGAGAGAAAGACTAACAGAAAGGAAATAGTAATAATAATAATAATAATAATAATAATAATAATAATAATAATAATAATGAATATTATTAAGTAAATAAAGAAAAAACAAAGAAAGAAAAAAGAGAAAAAAGAAAGAAAGAATGAAGAAAGAAAGGCAAAAAGGAAGAAAGACGTTTAATACCGTTCAATAAAGAAAAGACGAAAGAATGAAATAATGAAAGAAAGAAAGAAAGAAAGAAAAACATTTAATACCGTTCAATAAAGAAGAGATGAAAGAAAGAAAGAAAGACGTTTAATACCGTTCAATAAAGAAGCGATGAAAGAAAGAAAGAAAGAAAGAAAGAAAGACGTTTAATACGTTCAATAAAGAAAAGATGAAAGAAAGAAAGAAAGAAAGACATTTAATACCGTTCAATAAAGAAAAGATGAAAGAAAGAAAGAAAGAAAGAAAGACGTTTAATATGTTCAATAAATAAGAGATGAAAGAAAGAAAGAAAGAAAGAAAGACGTTTAATATGTTCAATAAATAAGAGATGAAAGAAAGAAAGAAAGAAAGAAAGAAAGAAAGACGTTTAATACGTTCAATAAAGAAAAGATGAAAGAAAGAAAGAAAGAAAGAAAGAAAGACATTTAATACGTTCAATAAAGAAAATATGAAAGAAAGAAAGAAAAACATTTAATACCGTTCAATAAAGAAGAGATGAAAGAAAGAAAGAAAGACTTTTAATACCGTTCGATAAAGAAAAGATGAAAGAAAGAAAGAAAGAAACAGTGAGGTTATTTTAGAGCTGTTAGCTAGCTAGCTGGTAGTGTTTAGCGAATGAGAAGCCCATGCTAGCTCATTTATTAGCGAGCTAGCATAAGCTAGGTTGTGTTAGCACGCTAGCGCATTCAGTAGCGCTTGTCTTTGTGTGTTTTTTGCTCTAAATATTTTTCCTGAATGCTAAACTAGCAGAAATGTAGCGCGCGGCCGGAGGAAGTGTGTGTGTGTGTGTGTGTGTGTGTGTGTGTGTGTTGGATGTTTTACACACTGAGGTTGACGGCTTCTGCGTTTTCCTCACAGCTTTATCTCCATTTCTGCCGAGATTCTTCCTCTCGCTCTTTTCTTTCATTGTGTTTAGCATCCTTGCGCTGCGCTAGTTCGCTCTGTCTCTGCCGGCTTGGTTTAATTCACTCATCCGCACTGAATCGCTCTTTCATTAAAGCGCGGGACGTGAAGCGAGCTCGCTTTATCTTTACTGTTGTTTTATTGAAGCGCATTCGTCACCTCGCTGCTTAACACCCCACTGAAGAGGTTCTCGCTAATTGCGCTAGTTATGAGCTGTTTTTCTTTCGCTCTATTTAGCTATAACTTTTTTTGAAAGACAGTGGTTGAAGTAGGAATGATCTCTCTCTCTTTCTCTCTCTCTCTCTTTCTCTCTCTCTCTCTTTCTCTTTCTCTCTTTCCCTAAAAGTGCCAAATTATGCAGTTAAAGTCAATGATACACATAATGAACTAATGGAGTCCATTAGCGGCTAATGACGTATGGCTGGGGTTTTACAGACGGAGTTAAATTGCGACTTGGTTTAGAAATACAGAATACAGAAGGAATCGGTCAGCGAGATAAAACTCGCAAAACTTATCAACTCTTTCCAGCTGCTTTTTTTAATGCGTTTGTTTAATTCGAGTGCATTTGCTAATTCAGTACTTAAGTGTTAGCACGCTAACTTCTAAACAAACAGTTTATCAAAAAGTTTTTTAGCAAATCCAGTCATTTGTGCTCATTTGTGCCAAACTACTACAGCATGATGACACTCATGACCTTTATACGATTAAAAGTTTTACATACATACACACATCACACTGAGTGCAAAAGTTTACACACCCCAGGAGATAAAAAATAAAGGTCATTCCTAGCAAAGGGATAATTTATTTTGTGTTATTTTTTTTAAACTTTGTATCACAAACACCAACAAAAGTTCAAAGAATATTTTTAGGTTTTCGATGTGTAAACAGTGTTTTAGTTTTAGTTAGTACATACGGTTGAGTGCAAAAGTTTGCGCACCCTTAGGACAAAATGGTGGGGAAGAAATGAAATTTATTGTGTACTGATACTTAGTTTATTAGTTTTGTTTATTCATAAATAAACAAAAATGGGAATCCTAATTAAATGCCCTAAAATAAGGAAAAATATATTTAAGATAACTGATATTGATTTATAACTGATATTGATCTAGAAAAAAATGGGAGGGGCGGAGCTAATTTATGCAAAAAAATAAACAGAAGCTTGAAACTGAAAGCAGTTTCAATGCACGGCAGAATTGTAAATCAATTTTTTTTTT
>CM040481.1:14506850-14552335 GCA_022758105.1 Pangasianodon gigas | reverse complement strand
TTTATACAATGAGAACGTCTTTAATTCTTACAGCAGCATAATGGATATTAGATTTAAGACAGCTGTAATACTCCAGGAGTAAACCTGGATTTTCAGTAATATAAATTACAGCAGCAGGTACCACGTGTGACCTTTAGGTCTTTGGGTACTGATCAGCTTTGAAAGTACAAATTATTATTAGTATTCTATTCTTAATGTTTATTGAGCTCTATTTTCTTCGTCATGGCTGAAATGGTATTGTGTCGTCTTCTACTAAAACCCAAATAAAACACTTAATAGATTTCCTGGAATTTGGCTCAAACTTAGTCATTCATCTCTCTTTAGTTTAGTTCGTTAGTCGTGTGAAGGTTTGAAATTGCCTCAGGCCTTCATTATCATTCATTATACACCAACGCGAAGACAATGAAACATTAGCGCTAACTGGAATAGGCTCAGTCTCTCTCTCTCTCCTACACTCCTTCCTCTCGGACTGTCGTGTCTGGCAACGTGAGTAAGGAGGAAGCTATCAGGGCTTTGTTTCTGGTCACTCAGACTAGGTCTAAATCATGTATCAGTTGAGAAATATTGTAAAAGAAAGAGAAGGAAAATGACCTTGTGCTGTTTGCTAATGCTGGTCATAAACCTTGGATTTGGGATCTTTGGGATTTGAAGTCAACCTTTAGAGTAGTAGCACAGAACTGTTTCTGAAACCTGAGCTCTATTCCACACCCAGAGCTTCACACAACACGGAAAGTGACAATGTTTTTTTCAGGACATAAAATGATGAGATGGACTGTGCAGGCTAGACAGAAAACGACCCATAATTCTCCGGTTCAGAACTGCCTCGTTTCTCTCTTTTCTTTTTTTTTCCTCCCCAGAGATGACACTTGTCTGCTCTTCACCGCAGGCGTTTTGAGATCCGAGGTGAGAGTCAGGGGTCAGATCCTCTTGATTCAGTTTGACTCGTGAAGTGAATCCAATTAATAGGAGCTAATTAGTTGAAATTTGAATGATGAGCTCTTGAATTGGTGTGATGCGAACGCAGCCGAGTGGAACTGAAGCGGAACCGACGATGACCCCGCCCCGCTTTCGGTGGGGAAACGTCTCCAGTCTCTGTGGAGTGGAGCCGAGCGGAGCGTGATTGGTTTTGACTGACGGACGACGCGACTACGGTCCGGTGATCATCCATCTGCTTTTTGCTAAGCTGTGGGAAGTCAGGATAGGTGATGGTAGATCAGTGATGGAACTGAACAGTTAAATGGAGGGGCTGTGATCTAAACGTCGATAGATCTCGAGCTCGTGAGCAAAACGCAGCAGTGTGAAAGTCTGATTCCTGTAATACCACCTTGTTATCAAAAGCTCTAAAGTTTAAACAAATCCACTTTTAGCTGTTGGAGTTTGACATGGAAACCTCTGTACTGTCATATCTGAGGTGGTCTGAGAAAACCCATCAGATGCCCAAAAGTCCAATTTTGACCAAAATTATTTTTTCCTTCCTATAAAATACTTCAACACCTCAACTTTAAGAAAACATGAATGACCCCAAAATGATGTCAAAATATTTTTATTGGCTACTCCCGTTTATTTCAGCCAGTTACAATTTTTTAAACTTGTATCACTATAAAAACGTAGAATCGTAAAAATGACTTGTTTTCCTTCCATTTCTTTCTTTCTTTCGTGTGCATCTTTCCTCAACAGAATGCTTTGTGAATACATCGTGGAGGGATGAGGCCATTTTCCACTTTCTCTCATTTCTTATTCATCGTTGATTAGCCGACAGAGACGCTGCGAAAGCCACAATCAGGAAAAATAAAAGCAGGAGCTCCGGCAATTACGGATATTGACCCCACATTATAAAAATTATAAGTTAAAATGCGACTCAGTGACAAGCCAGAAATAGCAGAGAGAGCCTCGAGGAGAAATATTATTCAAAAAGGTCAATCCTTTCTCCAGAATAAAGCTGAGGGGAAAGTGTTTTTACATAACATAATGTCTGCTCTGTAAAAAAACCTATACAGTGTGCCATAACACAAGCTCTGTGTTATTATAGTACAGTTACTGCAAGTTATAATGCGTTATAACAAACTTATTTCACTTAAAACCTCTAACGACCTGCTATAATGCCCGATTATGTGTTATATAGTTTCATCTGTATAGAATATATAGTTTGAGATGGTGTTTGTTATAATGCATTATACAGTAGCATAATTAAACTCACTTCATTTAAAAGCTCTAATATTCTATATTTTTGTTTTAAAACATACAATTTGATGTGTTATAATGCAGTATAACATATGATAACTTCACTTTTATGTAAGAAAATAAGACTTTGTTATAAGTTATAAGTTTGTTATAAAGCATTATGATACATGGTAACCGTAACTATTGAAGTTTATAGTAGACATTATAATGTATTATGCATGTTATAAACCATTTCATAACACATTATATAATGGCCTATGCACACATTCATGACTTGTTATAATGCATGCAAGGCATTATTCACATTGTTATAGTTATTTATAAAAAAAAGCATTATAGATTGTAGCAATGTTTATAATGCATTTATAAATAGTTTATAATGCATTATAAGCACTGTTTATAACACATTATATCAATACTGAAGATATTCTGTGCCAGTTTTTAAATGCTTGGTTTCTTTAGTAATGGTGTTACTTAAAATATAATAATAATATAATAATAAATAATTAAAATATAATAATAAATATTGCTATGCATTTTCAGAGATAATTATAACAATGTGTCTGATACCTTATGAATGCTTTATAACGTCATGTGTACATATTCATAGTTCATTATAACTATGACCTTCATAGAAAGTGTTACATTTTTATTACTACATTATTCTTTATTTTATATTTTAATTCTCAATTTTTATTTTATATTTTTAGCACAGGATCAAGTGGTGGAAAGTTTTTTCTTTAAACAATTTTTAATTTATGCAACATTATGATGCTCCTTAATGTTGAACAAACTGAAATACTAACAAAGCTAGCAGGAAAGGCAGCCATTTTCTTAGCATATCTGGTTTGCAGCTTGAGCTTAAAACAATTAGCAAAATAAATTGCATAATATAATATACAGCAAGTCGTCAAAAAATGCAGTAGATTTTCATAACGTAACATATAACTCATGTATGTAAAGAACATGAGTTAGGTTACAACTGTTGGCTAGCAAGGCTGGATAACGTTTCCCAAAAAAATTATATCTTCCATCAATCTTTTTTTATTTAGGTGACAGAAGACTGAGACTTGATAGATTTTTAAGGTAAAGTTGATAAAATTCAATTTCTAGCTAACAGCGACTGTGATGGCAGCCATATTGGAGTCAGTTGTAGCTGGAATGGGTTTTATACACACACACACACACACACACACACACACGCACACCCACGGTGTGGCAGAATTGCAGCACAAAGGACTTCATATTGACGCCGGAGTGATGGCTTTACTCTCTCCAGAGATTAATTACAGATGGACAGAGCGAGACAGAGAGAGAAATTGAGAGATTTGGAAAGGGATTTGCCGGCTTTATTGCTCATCGGAATTTGCACAGACGATGGAAATGGATTGGTGCCTGTGTGTATGCGAATGTATCACTACCAGTCGTGTCACATTCCTCCGTCTCTTCATCACCGACTCTTCATTGTCTAAACCAGTGATGGATATAGGGGAAAAAAAAAGTTTAGGCGCCCCACGTTGCCGCTGATCAGTTTTCACCCATGTCATCGGTCAGTAAATATCTTGATGAAGTTTGTGGATTTGTGGCATCACGTCTCACACACAGGCGCCCGAGGGACAGCGAGTCGTGTTCGATTCTCATTTTCAAAATGCCATGCACTTCATTGTAAAGAGGCTGATGATAGCATCTGTGCCCTCCAACCACAGTCAGGTAGTTTGTGCTGAGATTCTCACTATCGCATCATCTCGCCAGTTAAATGCCAGCCAGAAACATATTTACAGAAAACCTGACAAGGACAGGCCATGCTAATATTAACCTGTCTGGAGAAAAGAAAGGACAGAGATACCAGAATGTGTGAAGAAATGAATGGGAACGGCTAGCATACGTCACACTAGCAAGCAACAAATCGCCAGGCGAGTGTTTATTTTCTGCGTACGTGCATGTTTCAATGCCAACTGAACGACATTTCAATTCAAGATTTTTTTTTTGTCAATTCAATGCAAATTCCAGGTGTTACACTTTTTGTAAAGTGACGAATCCATATGATTCGCTCGAATGATTCCTCAGACCAATCCTATGGTGCTTGTGGTCCGATGTTTCTTCAGGTCCCAGCTCACAACTTTAGTTAGTTCCCATTTATCAGGAAGAAAAACTTATAACTATGGTTTCAGCTTATTTTGTCATATACAAGCTTTCATTAAATGTGTATAGAGACATTAAGAAGAAAAATAACGCTTGGAAGGATGTAGTAGAGATCGTTGGGCCCTGTGGTGATTGTATGTAGCTATAATACACAATACGTAGGATGTTCGTAAATGGCAGCCTCACAAGAAGTGAGAGAATAAGAACAATAAAACACTCAGGGATGTGATATTACAGGAAAATTCAAGGTCGTAACAGTAACTCTGCTTTGTCACATCACCCCATGTTGTGTTTTATTCCTTACATATTACGCAAGATTTAAAAAAAAAAGCTTTAAGCTTTGATTCTTGGCAGTTCAGCTCGGAGGTTTATATGATTTAAAGACATTTCTTCAAAGACTCCGATACGAAGCTGAACCCTTTGATAGCAGCTTCGTGGTTCTATTTTATTGGTCTCATCCTTCAGTAGCAGCCTCCTGAAACAGACGCACACTCAGGGAATACTGATCCTCTCTTTTATTCCTGTTTTTGTCTCACACTCGAACAGCTCATCTAGCATTCCTTAATCTTCATCTTTCCCCCCTTCATGGCTCTCCGGATGTTCTGTTCCTTCCTGATCCTCGTCCTTCTCCGAGACGACAGCCGTCTGCTCTTTCACTCCTGATCACATCTTCAGCCGTGAAATTGCTGTATATCACGTCCCGTGTCTCAGGGTCTCTCTGTCAGACGCTGATACTTTACTGCGTCTCTCTCTAACTCTCGTCTGTCTTCCTAGTTGGCTTTCTGTTCGGACGTTTTTATGTGGATGTGGATTTGCATGAGGGGAGAAGCCGGAAATTCAAGAGGATGTGATAAAAAATGATGGAAACATATCATTTGTAGATATAGATGACGATGTAGTCTCTTTTAATGTCATCTTGTTCTCCTTGATATATCTCCGACGATAATTACAATGTGATTAAACACAGTTTAAGCAGCAGATCAACAGTGAAAATATCTTTAATGTAGACATATTTCACTATTTCTATGAAGGATATTAGACAAGCTATTTGTAAAAGGATTATGTTAATAAAATATCGTTTTTTAAATGTTTTTGTTTACTACATTTTGCTCTGCCCACTTTGGCAGGACTACACATTATTCCTTTTCAGAGTTGGCAGCTCACTAGACTCCACCATCTTGTCTTCTTTCTTTTTTCGATCCACACTTCCAACTTGTCTATCTTTCTTCCTTCAGATTCTGTCTCACTGCTTCACTTCTTTTTCATATTACATCAAGATCCATACGTGCAGCTTTTCTCTGGAAAAGCTGGCATTTTTTTGAAAATGTCACATCCTGCCATTTCGCCATCTCTGGTGGCGCGACATAGCTCATCTATCTGCGATACAGTGCCATCCGTCATCTTGAAAGGCCGAAGCTCGGTCTAAAAAGTGTCCGGGGAATAAGAAAGCAAAGGTTAGCTGCAGGAATCCCAGTGGTTAATGTTAGCATTGGACCGAGCCAGAAGTCAATATACAGAACTGTAGGGACAAGGGAAAGGGCGCACCGAGACTTAGTGATAAATCACAACGCACACACAAACATCAACAGAGCTAGGCACCCGGAGACGTTGACAAATCGATGACGCCCAACATGCTGCTCAAATCTCCAAGGAGAAATCTTTCTTTCTGGGAGCCTCATGTCATCACAAAACTTTTCTGGGTGAAGCGATTTGGGAAGGAATCCAAAGTGACATCACCAAACCTGCCCATTTTTTAAAAGTATGCTACAACAGGCCCATTCTTAAAGACACTAGATCTTTAAAGTGTACCTGGTTCATCAAGAGTTTTCTGATATGGACGCAATCTGTTATAAGGTTCTACATTAAGAAGAACTCTTAATGTTTCCCAATGAAAGACCTTCCAGAGGTTTATAAGAGTCCAAAGAAATCCTTACTTGAAACCCTCACTGAGAGGGGAAGCACTCCTGTCTAGGTTACAACACAGAACTCTTAATGTTTCCTCCACAGAGACCATTCCAAAGATATATAAGATTCAGACGGGACCTTACTTGAAACTCTCACTGATAGGAAGCACTCTATTCTAGTGTTCTATATAAAAACCTTTATGTTTCCTCCAGAGAAACCTTCCAGAGATACACAGTATACTGAAGGAATCCTTACTTGAAGCCCTTGCTGGTAGGAAAGCTACATAGAAGCCTTAATGTTTCCTCAAGGGTTCTAAGAAAGCAGTCCTCTAAGTAATGTCAACTTGAATCTACTGAAAAGGGGTTTTTTTTTGCTAATTTTTTTGGTCCTATTGGTGGAATGCTCAAGTATTTGAAAAACGTGCACTGATGACAATAAAGAGCGAGAACCAAAGAATCATTACGATTCTAAATATCTAAGAGTGTACTTGTTTTCGTAGCTTAGAGTGACCAGTCAAACAGGCTAACAGCTAGAACTCAATAATACACGTAGCAGCTTTGCTAAAGGTGGGCTGTGATTTCTTGGACCTCATTCTTTAGAACCATGACTTTAGGGTACATTTACATTTCACAGTTTGCATGAGCATAGTTAGACAGACCTGTTTAAATAAAACAACAGACTAAGAGAAAAAGCAATTTTTTGGATTATACAATGTGAATCTAATCATGTGATTCCTCACAGTCTGTCAGGCTGCAACATGCCAGGAGTATTTTTGCCAAAGTGCAAAATGCTGCACCTCTAAAATCACCTGTAATGCCTCATCATCTGTGAGCTGGGGAAAATTTGCTTCACATTGCGCTGACACAGAGGGTTTTTTTTTTCTTTGTCTCGAAATTGTTACAGTGAGGGAGGAAGTGCAACTCTGTCTCACCGCATACTGTCCTCTGTTTGGACATGATTAATATCTGAAGTTCACTTCTTTCTCTTTACATTGGAGCTGCAAGGCTAATGTGGCTAAATAAGGGACTCTTATAACCACCACTTTAGCATTGTGCATCAAGTCATTGTGCATGCCTAAACCATCACATTGTCACATTGTCGAGTTGTTCAGTATCTCAGAGACTCATTGATACACTGTTGTCTGAGAAAATTATATTACAAAACCATATGTCATAACATTTTGTGCATTGCATGTGACATTTCTTAATTTTTTAACTACCGCTAGTTTATCAGTTCACCAGAAGATATTTTTCTGGGCTCAAATGTTACTAGATGGCTAGCTAGATATCTAAGTTAAGACTAAGCAACAACTGTCTATAAGGTTACTTGACTACTAGGTAGCTGGAAGATGAGCAATTTACTTACGTTATATTTATAAATATATTCATCAGATGGTGCAACAGTATGGTTTGAAGTGTTAATGGAAATGTAGTTAGCATCGTGGAAAAGGCCTCACTAATAAATCACAATGCTTATCACCTCAGTCGTGTTTGTGGAGATTGCTGATGTGGTTTCTGACACTGTGTGATACACTGACATCTACAAACACAGATATTTAGGAGTATGCAGGATGTGACATACGAGATGAGCAATTTACTTACTTTACATTTGTAAACATGTTCTTCAATCAGTGCAGTGGGTTGGCCTGCCATGTTTGTGGAAATGCAGTTAGATTAGTGTTGAGCACATCGTTACAGTTTCACCTGAAAGATCCATACCTTTTCGACACACACTTTGAAGTTCCTTTGATATTATACTACACTATACAGTAGTTTTGACACTTTGACATTATACCACAGATCAAAATGCATGTAGGAATTCTTTGGGATTCTTGTCACATCTTATTTAGTGGTGCTTGGACCCCTGTGGTACAGCAGGTTGTGCTGCTGCCTCATGGTATCTGGGTCCCCTGTTCGATTCTGAGCTGGGGTTATTACCTGTGTGGAGGTTTTATGTTTGTGTGGGGTTCATCCAATTACTTCCACCTCCCAAGAACATGCCAGTAGGTAGATTAGCAGCACTAAATTGCCCCTAGGTATGAAGGACTGTGTGACTGTCAGTGTGCATGATGCCCTGTAATGGACTGGCATCCCATCCACGGTGTATTCCCTCCCACCTTGTGTCCAGTTTTCCCAGGATCTACTGCCACCAAGTCCAGGATAAAGTGGTTACTGAAGATGAATGAATAAATGGTGCTTGGACCTGAAACTGTTACCCGAAATTGTAATTAAGTTATCCGTTTTATGGACTTGATCGCATAAAGAGATCTTTGTATGCATTCTTTGCAGACTGAGGACAGTACACTCCATTCTTTAAAGTGCACTGCTCATTCTTTCCCGAATGAAAAGAAAGTGTACTTCCATTGTGCTCGTTTTTTGCTTGTCATGTAAACCAAAAAACAGCTGCCTGCGAATCCGTCAAGCAGACAGCTGAAGGTCGAGCGGGATGTTGGTGCTGAATTACGGCGATAAGAAACCACCAAAGCATGCTTATCTATCGCTAAAATGAACCGGTTAGGACGGGGGGGGAGGAGTGTGGGGCCATCTGTGGACTCGAGATATTTATACACTTTTTTTTGTGAGTGTCCTGCACTGGAGACCCTGAAACAGAAAATCAATGCTTTGATTGAATCTCTCTGTTGAAAAGGCCTTTGGGGAGAGAGAGAAATTGAGGGGAAAAATGGAGGATCGTTAAGTCAATATATTCATTTTTGTCAAGTTGTTAATTATCCTGTAAGCTAGACAGTTCTCGGTCTAAGGGTGTACCATGCTCATATACTCAAATATGCTCAATTATAGGTCAAATCGAAGTGTATGTGTGTGTAGGTATATATGACATTGACTGGGACAACAGCTGTTGTTTAACTTAATATAATATCAATAACAATCTATTAACATCATGATACAATTTTCTGAGTAGTATTAGTATTGTCAGGTGCTTTTATAACTCAGATGAGCAAATGATAAATTTATTAGCTAGCCCATCAGGCAAGTAAAAGCTCCAGTGTGCTGCCCAGTCACATGTTTTAGTTGCCTGGAAACCTAATTTAGTCAGCTAAATAACCTAACAATGTATGGCGAGACAATATGTGCAGTGCAGCAGTGTCAGTAGCGGTATCAGCTCAACACTTCCATTGCCTGCCTGTATTTCTCACCTTATTTTCATGTTTAGGAGCCAAATGGGATTTGTTGCATTTTTTTGTGCCATAGACTGAGTTCCGCACCCAAGAGATTAGTTCCAGATTCTAATTGTGACTGAATTGGAGCTACATTTCCTCCTGAAGTCCTTCGGGAATACCTGGCTGTTTGTTGCCAGATCCACACACACACACACACACACACACACACACACCAACACAGTAACATTGCTTCATTAAAATGCTAAGGAACAAGGCAGGAATTCAGAGAAGCTAACTCAGGGTGACCATGAATAGTGTTAGGGCGAGGGGCGGCGTTAGCGATCAAGAGACTGCATGGATCCAGACATCTCTAAATCCTTAATTAATTTCCAGCGAGGGAGGCGTGGCCTATGTGTTTGTCATTCACAGTGAAAAAGGCGTGGTCTGTGTTTGTCAGTGCACAAGGCGTGTTCTCTATCTGTCTTAATGAAAGAGGGTTAGGGTTAGTCTCCCAGTGGAGGTCTGGTAAGTATGACTGACAGACTCGGGAAAGGAGGCGTGGCCTTAGAACCTGTCAGTGTCATTGAAAAAAGCGTGGCCTATATGTCTGTCCATCTCAGAGAAAGATGTGTCTGAGTGAAGAGGGTATGGCCAGTGTGTCGATGAGTCTGAGTTAAGGAGGTGTGGCCTCAGCACCTCTTGGTTTCAGTGAAGGAGTCGTGGCCTTCCATCCTTCAAAACAAACATTAATACTGAATCACAGTGTATTTCTCAAATCACTGGCTGCTATAAAAGTAATTTTCATACACAGACTTGGCAATAACATCAAGAGGCATGTTGTATCTCCTTGGAATGAGACATACATGTCCCTCAGTAATTTTAGACCTTTCAGAGAATATTACACATAAAATTATGGGTTAGGTCTTCTAAATTTAAGTGTGAGGAACAAAACACATACCCAGCATTCTCTTTATGACTTGTAAAGCATGTAAATTGCAGAATATTTAAGCTAAACAGTATTTTTTTTTTATTATTAAAAGCATGAGCATGACCTGATTCTCAGAATATCTTATTGCAGTAAAGGCTACAAAAGCATTGTTTTAGATTTGAAGGGGAACTGTTTTGATTTAATATTACATGTTTGAATGGATTTTTAGACTTTTATTTCCCCTTTTCATTTGTTTCCTGTTTTTTTATTGCATGGAAGCACAGTCCATTACTACACTCTTCATTTTAACATAATGATAAAGGAAAAATAAGATTCATGAACCGGTCCTCTAAACATGTGCAGTTTAAGCATATGTACAAATGACTCTCACAACAATGTCAATTCTGCAGATATTTTAGATCTCCCCAAGAGTCCAGAGAATAAAAACAGCCTAACTCTGCTCAGAAGCTCATCATATCAATGCATTCTCATAATACTTTTTCTCATAATACTTTTTGACCCCATGGGTCGGCATTCATAAAGTTTCCTCGAATTGAAAATCAGAATGTTATTAGCCGAGTGACCTGGGAGAGAGGAATGCAACACAGTGCATACAAAAATATCCAGTTATGTTTTTGTTCTTGCCGTAGGTTAGAGTCTCCAACGCGGACTCTGACGTTGGAAGCGCCGAAAGGTGTGGAGGTGAATGCGGGAGTGGGGGAGTTCAGAGCGTCCTGCAGGAAAGAGCTCACTCTGGAGTCTTCTGAGGGGGAGGTGAGTAATTTATTAGTCCTTGTAGACAGGAGCCACAGGATCCCTCTTTTGCTACTCAGGTTTTGGAGCTTCCTAAGACACATAGACAGAATTGAACAGTTATCACTCACTAGAATGTGAATTCCAGCTGTTCTATGTTGATAAATAGCAATCAATACTGTTCAAATCAATGACGTTTCCCCACGGACTGAGTGCTCTCTCAAGGCAGTACACCAGGTACCACTGCTGCTTCACAGCTCCAGGGTTCTTGGTTTGATCCTGAGCTCGGGTTACTGTCTGTGCAGTTTTGTGAATTTTTTCCTTGGCCCTACGGGCTTCCTCCAGGTTGTCTGGTTTCCGCCTATCACCCAAAATCACGCCGATAGGTGGATTGGTGACTCTAAATTACCCCTAACTGTAAATGAGTGTGTGATTGGTGCCATGTGATGGACTGGTGTCCAAGATGTGTTCCCACCTTGTGCCCAGAGTTTCTGGGAAAGGCTCCAGATCCACCACCACCCTGACCAGGACTAACTATATACTGAGGATGAATAAATGAATGTGTGCTCTAGTGGTGCATTTGGCAGCTATCCACAGGTTGGTAGCTATTGCCAAGGGCCAGGATTCTTAGATTTGCAGAGAAATCAAATAAAAAAATCAGAGTATTTTTTAGCTGCCGGAGTTGGCTAGGTGGGTTGTGCGTTTGCCTTGCTCTTACAAGGCAGCAAAGATGACCCTTTCTTGTCCCTTTCTTGTTGTTGATTCTTAACAGAATGGGACACTCTTCAGCAAGTGCATTAATATCTATCATGTTCAGCTTTCATGTGAAAATCAACAGATTTATGATAAACCTGGCACTCTAGTAGTGTGTTGGATTAGAACACATGTAACTAGCAATGAAAAGATCCTTCACCTTCACATGTTAGTAGCTATTGCCCAGAATCAACTAGTTGTATCATCCTAACAAGAGGCACTATATACCAGGAATGGTGTGTTTGGTATAAGTGTGTATTCTTATTCTAATGTGTTGAGATTGGAAGAATTGGGATTAAAAACTGGATTAGCTAAAATAAGGCATGCAATTGGCTTGGTAGGTGATGCAATCTGCGTGGGCTCACTAGAGGGGGAAGGTTGTATAGTCCTGAATCTTTAATCATCTGTTATATTGAGTGATACTAGTCAACCATCTATGTCTTTTAGGTCGTATATCAAGCATGGGTAAGTTCCGGCAATCGCTTTCACATTTGTCCTGTGATCATTTGTGATGACAGTCAATCAAAGATAACCAGGTTGGTAGCTATTGTCCACAATCAACTAGATGTGTCATCTTAACAAGGGGCACTATATAACCAAAAGGCTGTGCTTGTTGTATATTCATATTCTCATGATTAGGAACTGGAGCAATCAGGCTAAAAATTGGACTAGCTGAGATACAGAATGCAATTGACCTTGTAGGTTGTGTGAATTTACTCAAGCTCTCACTGGGTGAGGAAGATTGCATAGTCCTGAATCTCTTATTATTTGTTATTTTGAGTGATGCTAGTCAACTGTTTATATCTGTCAAGAGTTGAGCAGTTAATACACTCCAGGGACTTTCCAGAAATCAATAATGTGATAATGAATGAGGATTCCCAATTGACCAAATGCTCAAGTTGGGCCTTGGGTTAGAAGATATATAGATAGCATCCTAAGTGGAAAGATCTTGTATCCTCCTGGGTTGATAAGATGTTTTTTCCTAGAGTTGGTAATAGTTAAGATAAATGGTCCAAGTGGGATTTTTGGTTATATAGCTTGTGCAAATGCTCTGCTCTCACTGGTTGAGAAAGATGGTGTCTGTTAAGCCAGAGATGTAGAGAATTGACCATGCAGAGAGTTAGTACTCTCCTGAAACTCTCTGGCAATCAATAATGTGATAATCAATGAAGATTCCCAAAGGACCAAGTGCGCTAATGAACAACACATGTAGCTAGTGACTTCACTGAAAAAACAACCCCCAACCCCCCCTTCCCCTGGCTTCTGTCCGGCTGGTAGCTACATTGCAGGAAAGATGCACAAAATTGGTTTAAAAAAATCATATATATCTTCGTAAATGTGGGAAAGCAGGTAAACCATTTGAAAAGCGCTCACACTTAGCATTCAGTTAAGCTTCTAGGGGATGCAGAGACAAGTAGTTTGAGCTTATCATGCATCAGAGGTGGTTAGTTTGCAGTGTTATGACAGCTAGTTTACAAGGTCATACATAAAATTACAAACCATATCAGTACGAGCCAGACCTGTCTGTCTTTCTGTCTCTTTGTGTGTGTTCTGCTGCCAGTGTATATCAAAGCTGTCAAGCTTCAAGACTCGTGAGACGCAACCATGCATACTTTAGCACCTTCTCTTCACAGCATCTGATTCAGCTAATGAAGGGAGCAAGGATTAACCGAGGAACAGATGAAGGGCCACACGTTACTCATAATGAAGGGTAGCTAGGTGGTTGTTACTATATAGCTTCATGCTAAGCTGTCCTTGCTAGCGTCCTGGCAGGAACATTTGTGTCCAACAATCTCTCAAAATATCGTAAACATGTTCAGACTATTATCCAGTCTCAAAGAGCAATATTGTCATGCTTCCAGCTAGAACCGTGCACACGTACGGGATTTCTGCTAAAAGTATCAGGCAACAATCCATCCTTTAAAAGGAGGAGTCAGTTTCTACAGATGTACAAGCACTTAGAAATTCAAAGATTCCCATGTTTCCCAGAATTTTTTTTCCATAGCTAAAATAATGAACTTAAAGAGATTCAAACTTTTTTTTTTTTTTAGAAGTATGAAGGTTTTCTAACACCAGCGCTATCTGCTGAAAAATTTACACCCTCACACTGAGCCTAAATGAGTGCCGCCATCTTGGAATTGCTCTCTTTGCTTCACTTTCCCTCACTTTAGTAACTGCCCAGGCTATTTAATTAACTTCCAGAAGCATGAGCAATACATCATGCTGTCCTGTCAACTTCCCGTAAAAAGGAGCGTTTTTTTCCTTTCTTCGCCGCGGAGATAGCAGGCGTTCCTTTAGACCTGCACAATGCCGGCGAGAACTACATGCGGTGATATGATAGAGAAGTCACCAGCGGCGAGGCTCAGTGAAAGTGCTTTTGAAACATCTGTCCGATCCTCTAGCAGGCTGAATTTGTCAAGTCTCTCCCTCTCTCTCTCTCTCCCTCTCTCTCTCTCTCTCTCACACACACGCTCTCTCTGTCTCTTCCTCTCTCTAGCATAACCATAGATGCACTCGATGGCTTATCCAATGTTCTCCCCTCGCTCTTTAATTCCCCCTTTTTTCCCCGCAGGAGGGGTGCTGAGATGTGACAAGACGAAAGCCAGCAGCAAAAGTAACGTGAAGGGAAAATAGATGTTTCTGTCAATTTGGACGGAGAGAATGAGGTGTCTCAGAAGGTCCAGATGGTGAGCTAAATCAGTGCTGACAGCGGCTAACTCTTTAAAAGGTGAATTTAAAAGTCTGTGGGTTTTAGAGAAGGGAATTAAGCAGAGCAGCACGTTCTCGTGTCGAGCTCCAAGCTGCCCATTACAATCAGAGAGGGAGATATGGGATGTGATGACGGCCTGTTTAAGAGAGAGTGAGATACAATCAGGGGAAGAGATAGACATCAGGTAATGAAGATAAAGCAATAGAAAGAGCGAGAGAGAGCACAATACTGAACTGGTAAAAGACTTATTTTCTTTCTATGGTCTTAGTATTTCCATTAAGATGCATTAACCGTATAGATCTGTTTGTTTATTCATTAAACACAACAATTACAATAACTCCTAAACCAGAAACATCATTTCTGTGCTCAAATGCACTTTGTAATGTACGGCACTAGGAGATATGACACAAGTGTGTAAATTCAGTGTGAGCTTTATTGGGGCAAATCCAAGAATCATCATTGTAGTCCACAGCATGGGTCAAAGAACAGGTAGCCAACTATATAGTGGGATAATCTATAATCAAAGCTGAAAACAGGCACGAGTTGAAAGATTATTAAGGCATATATATTAAGGAATAAACACAGAACAGGTGCACACATTAGGATAACAAATCAAGGACAGGATAGTGGCAGGACTGGAATGAAAACAAAGGCACGCAGCAAAACGTAAATAAAGGCACACAGAAGAAAAAGAATAAGCTCAAGCATCGCTCGTCATGGCACACTTGCTTGTAACTAGTAATGCAATTAGTTCATGGGCCAAACATCTGGAGTTATTCGTGTTGTAGTAATCGAAGGTTCAGACCTCCAGGTCTATTTAGTTTGGCAGCACTTGTTTCAAGCGGTTTTCCTAATTATCTGACATGCAGAGTCTCCTTTATTAAAATTCATGAGCTAATGTGTGTGTTACTTCTCTGCATGATAATAAGCACCGTTTGTGTCCACTTGCATACTTTATGGAGGTGCCAACATGCTAACAGGGAAATCCTAGCAGCTGGAGAAAAATACCAGAAAAACGTTCATTTTATAACAGAAACTCTAGCGTAAGTGAAACAAGGATGTGTCGTCATAAAGATGGGCTAAAAATCGAACCGCTATGGCTAAACTGTACAGAACCCAAGCATGTTCTCTTTCATGTTTCTTCTTTTGCAACTGATCTTTCAGATCAAGTGAGATTGATTAAATGATTCCTGGGAGGCTTGAAGGATTCGGTCAGCATAACATACACGATTATCCTAAAATCCTAAACTCACAATACTGATTTCCTTTCCATCTGCACTGACAGCTGAGGGAATGTGTTACTTAACTACCCACTAGGTCGAGTTATTAAATCACTTAGCTAAGCACTAAAATCTTCCAGGAAATCATCATCTCGTCAAGTGTGTTCCTGTGGAAGAAAAGGAAGCAGGGTGAGGTTTGCACTTTCAAACCTGGTGTTAAAAAAATGGAAAAAGTCTGCTCTCATTCGGTGTAGAGCGCCCCTGCGTATCCATTTCAACGACTTAATTATAAGGAAGCTGAGTAATTAAAGCTTAGCGCTGCTAGCTTTTGAATTCTGCTGCTGGAGCGTTGAAGTGCAAGATAAACATGTCTGAATGAGTGAGCAATCTCTGATACTCTAAAGAAAGCTGTAAAGCAGCGATGGGTAAAAGCAGTACAGCTGTGGAAAACTTTATTATATTTAAATCCTCTTCTATTAAATTCGGTCTCACGGCAGCGTGGAAGTAAATCCATGAACTGTTTAACACAGATAAGCAGCAAATTAGCAACATAACGTGCTACATTTCACAGAAACGTGTTTTAACATTGGAATTTAGAAACACCAAAGTCTGACATTATGAAATGTTAGAGGACTAACAGGCTGCTCATTTTTGCTCTTAATTACTACATAATTAAACTGCTTGCTCACTGATGAGCATGCTAGCATAACATAACTGTCAGATTCGTAGCAAAATCTGTATATACAGTATTTGTATTTGATTTCTGTACTGTTTCTGTGTTATGTTTCTGTACAGAAAGCATACAGTAAGAATTTCACAGGCTCTGAGAAGTTTAGACTTAAACGTTTCAAAAATAACGTTCCTGCAATGTTCTAAAAACATCGGTTTGCTTCCGAATGTTATTAGAATGTTGCTCACGCAATGTTCCCATTTACACAAAAATGAACATTAGCAGTGGAAAGGTTAGTCATGCTAACATTCCCTCAGGTAAATATGTCACTGCAACGTTGTAGGAACGTTATTCGGAAACCTGAACGACAACCACAACATTTAAAATGTTCTCCTAACCTAAAATGGTGAGTTTGTTTTTTTTTAAATGTCCTTAGAAATTACAAGGATGTTATCTAAGAACAGCATCCTGCTACTTTAGAAATTCTTATAGTGGATTCAAATGTGCACGTTTTTTTACAATGTTGTAAATGAAACGTTATTTTTAAAACACATTTTTCAGGAATGTTCATGAGGTTACCGGAACGTTCTTCTAACGTTTTAAGTGTGATGTCCTCTAGGAGACAAAAATCGGACGTCTGCAAACTTTTCTAGCTAGCAATTTTCCTAATCCGATCTAATTACATAAAACTCCAAAAGCTTAAAGAAACATTTTAGGTCACGTTCACACCTATTGGTCTGTTTGTGAAGTCAGAATCAGAGCGAAATTGATTGTTTTGCTTTGTTTGCAATGGTTTCACACCGCACATGAGCGGCATGTTGAACTCTTTGTAAAACTCTTTCATTTGTTGGTCAGAAATACAGTGACAGAAAAATATAAACAACCCTGTTGATTTTTTTTTTTCAAATCATCCAAGCCTGGAGAACAACTAGCCTAAAAAACTGGGCTACTTTTTAACTAGCGGTAAAAAAAGATTCGATAATCATAAAACTAATGAATTTAAAACATTTTGTGTGGCGCATTTTTTCTTTTTGGTTTATCCAAATCTTCACAACAGGTGGCATTTCTGCAGCACAACAGCTGGCATTTGTCGACATTTAGCAGCTCACATCTACACACAAAAAACACACACAAAAAAAAAACACACGGCATGTTTGATTCACTTCCGGCAGGTGAGTCGATTCAGAGTCGATTCAGAGTCGAATCAGAGTCAATTCAGAGTCGAATCGCTTTCCTGAGACGGCTTTGCTCGATGGTTGCTGTGTTCTCTGCCTACAGAACCACACCAATGAGCAGGCTTCACCACGACTCTGCTCAAACACTGCATATGGTTTTCCAGAAGGTTCTCAGGGTGCTCCATCTTTTTTCTATCGAATTCTATTGAGACGTGGAGTTAAATATCACCGTGCGGCCCACACCTGCGCCTCCGTAGCGCTGTCTCCCTCTGTCTGTCTGTGTTTGATTAACCTTTCCCCCCGAGCTAGCGGCGATATCATGAATCATAAGCGTCCTGAGAAGCTGCTGATTAAAGCTTTGTGCAGGTTCGCAATGGCGCCGTGGCGCGATCTGGAAGCATGGCATTCTGGGAAAGTGTGTACATGTGTGTTTCCTAGGGAAAGCATTTCCTCCTCTCTCTCTAAGGGCACATGCGAGGTCATGTGACTCAGGGGTCCAGGCATTTCAGCAGCTTAATGAAGTGTGTAACGTGCTCCGACGATTTGCGCCGTCGCCGTCATTTGTAACCCGCGTTTGTGTGTTTGTGCTATTTTGGGATTCACAACTCGTCCTTCATTCTCCTCTCGTCTTATCAACATGTCAGCGAAGAAAACACTTTCATCTCTCGCTCCTTCTGTTTACCCGACACTCACTTTTCTCTCCGTCACTCCATCTTTTTTGTTTGTTCATTTGTTTTTTTGCCTTCCATCCTTTTTCCTGTCTGTCCTCTCTCTAATTGCCTCCACTCCATCCATATGCACACGCGCACACACACACACACACACACACACATTAGCATCTTAAACAGGGCGCTAGTGAGGCGTTTTCATGCCCATGTGAGAGCGGCAGCCGTTAATGAGTGCAGATATCTCCGCTGGGAGACTTTAACTCTCCTCATAAACCCACCCAAAGGGCTCCATCTTTCCCTCTTTCAAAACGGAATATGTTCTGTGTTTCCATCAACTGCTGCTGCATGCATTGTAAACTCTACATGAAGAGGCGCAACAAGAAAACAGCCTCAAAAATGTGCTGACAAAACAGCGCCCCAAATCCAATACTGCGATGCTAATGTCCTAGATTAGCATGGAGTTAGGTATCAAGGAACGCTAAATGCTAGATTGCTAGACGGATTCATGTTCAGACGCTATAGTGTCATCATGTCATTAGCTATTAACATTAGCATACTGCACATGTGACATTTGTTTATTCATTATCGCTAGTTTCAGTAGTTTAGATGGATCCCAAACTAGTGGCAGGTTTGTTTTAATAATGTAGCTAAGCTAACTGGCTAGATGAATAGCCAAAAAAGCTAGTCTCATGATTATTTGCTAGCCACAAATACAATTCAGCTAAACAGCGATAAAATTCATTCCTTTAATGTGTACTTCTTTGGTATCTTTAGCATCTACAGTGTCGTTATAGTGTCAGTGTGTGAGAAAAGTTTTATCCATTTTACAATGTTATCGTTCATCACACCACCCATCACTGATTATTTTTCTAGAACAGCATGACGTGGGAGTGTTTTATTGCTTACATAAGTCATAGTGAGAGTCATAGTGAGAGTATGATGCCGAGGCATATGATAAGCTCATCTTCAACAGATTGTCTCCGTCATTTCCAGTGGACTCTGAGACAAACGACAGGAACAGGATGAAAGCACAATGGAGCAGAGAATCGGAGAAAAAGACAGAGTGACAGATGTGACGTCTCGGGTGTCTGTGCTCAGACGCGTGATTCCTCGTTTGTGTTTCTGTTTGGACAGATACGCACCATCAACACCACACACTCCATTATTCATAATAATTAGGTTCTCGTTCTTTGTCTGGCTTTCCTTGTGTGTAATATCCCATCTCTGTGAGTTATGGTGGAGATCACACGCTCTGCCGTGTTCTTCAGCGACCCTGCACTCTGGAGTTTGGAGTTTGGCACTGATAAACATAGAAGCAATGAGCAAGAGGTGAAATTGGGGATTCAGTGTGGCTTAGCAGATAAACCCTGCTCACAGTCGTCAGCCTACGCACTCGCAGATCAAACGCTGGCGTAGCAAATACACACGGAATAACACGGGAAACATGTGCTCGGTGTGTCAGAGATATTAAACACACACACAGAGACATACACACACGTCTCTCTAATGTGGAAATATAAAAACAAGCATCAAATTGAGCTATACACACAATGAACGTAATTATTTCATGTACAACATGTTCCTGGATCAAACGCCTTTTCCAGATGATGTCATCAGTATGCATCTCTGACTCCTCCCACTCCCAATACACCTGAAATCCTCTCCTTAAGCAGGAAGTGACACGCTGCACATAGCCTTCAAGATCCTGAAACTTCAGAACACTTAATGGCTCTTCAGTTGTCCTTCTGGGGAAACTCTTAGAGGTTCTATGCAGAAGGGGTTTCTAGCGTAATCATATCTAAGGAGTCCATAAGGAACCGTCGAGAAACGGTATGATAGGTTTTACTTTTTTATGCTTAGTAGGTGGAAAAATCTGTGGTTTTTTTAGTCACAACATATTTAAACAGCTTTTGTGAGATTGTAGCCGACAAAGTTGTAATTTTTTGGAGCATTTCTAAAAAAAAAAAAAAGGCATTTATTAATATGAATGAGGTTTCAATTAATAATCATACTTAATAAAAACCAAACATCTAGTCCTTGGATGCTGTTGCACTGTGAAGACACCTTCAAGACAAGGTCTTTATTGTGTACTGAAATTAACAAATGTACAGTATGTTGTGTTTCAGTATCAAATCAAACATGTAGTAACATTTTGAGACATGTCTCTGTAATATTTCTAATCAGGGATAAGAGTGAAAATATTGTGAATGCAGGTCATTTAGAAAAGACAAAAAAACAAACAAAACAGATTTTTATTCTGAATATAGAAGGAAACTGATTTTCTGTTGTTCATAAGGTTTCAAAAAGGAAATTGATGTGTATCGTATCATAATGATACAGGATGTATATGACGTGATGTGATTGTGGCAAGTGGGCGGAGCTAAACCACTGACGGTATCAACGTGAAAACACACGTTTGTGTTTTAAGATTTTTATTACTACAGTGTGCAGGAAGACATGTCACAAACGCAGTTTATCCACAAAACTGAAAAATGTTTGACCTGGCCAGATCCCGGTTGCATATTTTTGCATATTTGTGTGTGTGTGTGTGTGTGTGTGTGAGAGAGAGAGAGATGTGGTTGAGCTTTTTGATTTCCTATTTCCTTTCTTTTTTTCTGGTTTCTTCTAGATCTTTCTCAACGCCAAGTCCATCCGCATGCCGAATATTCCTCATGGCAGCGTGGACCCGCTGCTCAGCCCGGGCACCAGCTACCCAAAACACACCGTCTACGAGGTGTGTGTGTGTCCAAGTGGCAAGCTGTACCTGTCCCCCGCTGACAGCGCCTCCACCTGCCAGACTACCAACAGTGTGTGTTTATGGAGCTGAGAGCGGCATGGGGGCTTCGCCCGACACCAGAAAGGCCTTCCTTTTCTTCCTCCTTCCCTCTTTCCTTCCTCATCCATCTTTCCTTCATCTGCCATATTCATGTCAACAACTCCACTGACGAGCTTCGGAATCTTATCAGATCGGACATTAGTAGAAAACGGAGGTGTTACTTGGACAGAGTGTTGTTTTTTTTTTTCATTGATTATTCACACTTTCTACCTTTATTTCAGTTTCCCGTTTTGAGTTCTTTATCTATTTCCTCAGTTTTTCTTTTTATCGTCAGCATTTTTTTTCATTCCCTACTCATCCTCCTTTCTTCTTTTCCATCCCTTCTTCCCTCCTTCCCTCTTTCCTTCCTTCAGGAATTCAGGAATCGGGACAAACTCGGCTCGATAGCAGCCTCATCTTCCCAATCTGTAAATGGAGCAAAAACTTGACTTGGAGCTTATTTTTTTTTCTTTCCTCTCCTCTTGTTTTTGGTACTCCTATTTTTGTACGACCCTCAGCCCCAGTGGAGACTTATGGGAAAATCTGACGAGAGGCCGGCCCAGGCTAACGAAAACGAGCACACACATGCTTGTGCACGCTCGAGTGGGTGTGTGTGTTTTTCTAAAGAAGCGATACACAGGTGCCTTTGCTGTTGTCGGAAAAGCACACGTTCACCCGCAACCATCCTCCAGTCGCAGCAGAACACGCCGGCAAAAAGAGGAACGCTAATTAACGTCTATCTCCGTTTTGAAAACAGTTAAAACAGGAAAGGCGCATCTAATGTAGTCCAATTTCTGTCCTTTTTGGGGTTTTTTTTTGGACTTTTCTCTTTTTGGGAACAAAGCACAAGATTATGCCATGTATATAAGAAACTCAATAAATAATAATAAAAAGAGAAAGTTTATTTTAAACATTTTGTATCCAAGAATGTTTGATGATAATTTTTTTTAATCTTCTAATTTTTGTCCTCCCCCAACCCAAAAAAAAAAAAATAAAACCCACAGTGTATTTGTGTTTTGGGATTGTTGCAAAAAGGTAACATTTTTATGCTTTCTTATCATCATCAGACCAAAATCAGTTTGTCTACAATCCCAGTTAATATATCCTCTCCCCCAAAATGTACACATTTAATAGAATTTAATACAAATTAAACCGATGTTCATTTGAGTTTGGATTGTATCATGGTTCATATAGTAAAACTGTATGATCTAGTGTATTGTAAAAAATGAAAAGTAAGAATTTTACATAAAAACAATCTTAAAAATGTATCTGAATAAATATCGGTTGATTTATTTTTTATTAAAGAGCGATGATTTGTTTGGTGCTCTGGAAAACCTTGTTGCTATTCTACATTTCTGGCACAAATTTAAAAAAATATCAAATTTTCACCAAAATTATGAGTTTTGTTTCCTGTTTAATAATTATACGCAATGTTTTACTTTAATAATATGTCAAAGTTTAGAATAATCAAAATTTCTTTCCAAAATATGTTGCATTTTGAGGAAAAGTTATAATAAAAAAAGAAAGGATCAGTAAAACTCCATCCTGAAACACATTGACAATTTTTATATAGAAATATTTCAAATGTATTTAGTGAATCTTGATTGTTAAAAAGTGTTAATTTGTTGGTTAATGCTGCATTTTTGTTATTCCTGTGAGAAGTTTGTGGTTCTTCAACAAAAAAATTCAACAAAGCTAAATGATAATGATCAGGTTTCGCTGTTACGCCGAAAAACAAAACTCACTCACCATTTTCCAGCGACATTCAATGACATTATTGAGAAATCCAGTGTAGTAGCAGTGGATACGTTGGAGCAAGCTGGAGTCATGGTCCCAGAATGCAATGCAGCTATATGATGTATTCGTGCTGAGTTATAGCGGGGACTCGGCTCAGCTAGTTAGCGGTCGATGAGATGATGAGTGCAGTGGTGTTGATGGAGGCTGATCTGTTTGAGCAGAATGAACAGATGAGGAAGAGAGACACATGGACAGACTAAAGGACTAAAGCGCCGCTGCATCGCACTCTTTAGGTAAAGATGAAGCAAGAGTTAATTCTGAGTTTGTCTAAAACTCGTAACTTGAAATTTCTGAATTCTGACTATTTAAAAAAAAACTAAGAAACTTAGTTTAGGAATTTCTACTCAGAAATTCAGGAAGGCGTGGGACATCTCTATAATCTGTCATGGAGGCGGCCATTTTTTATTCAGTGTTGTAGCTTAAATGTGTGGAGATCCGTGAGTACTATCAGTGAGTAGTGGAATGGCATTGTGGGTAATGTAGGAAACATTAACTAGACCAACATGGTGAGAAAAGAACTTTTTTTTAAAGACGTATTTAAGAAATTCATCATAAAAGAACTCTTGGACGTTATTAAAGACCACATATTCAGTGGTTCAGGGTGGATTTTTTCCTTTAAGTTACACCACAAGGTGATGTTAAATTAGAATAATGATCAATAATGGCATTTTCCATATTGTTAGTTTAATTGCTAGCAGTCTCAGTCTAAATAACAGCAGCCTTTCACTGGAATTCGGAAAAGGTTCAGCAGTACGTCTGGGTGAAATTCATTAACGGGAGTAAACACACTTCCAAATGCCAGCAAGTTGAGAGATCTTAATTAAAAAAAAAAAAAAAAAAGTCTGGGACGACATTTACACCAAAAAAATTGTTTCTAGAGCTTTCAAGAACTTTTTCTAGTTTTAAACTGCCTAAACATTGGCAGATAATTGAGCTACTTTTTTTGTTTCTAGAAATTTCTATAATTTCTATAATTTTTTTCTTTCTGTTGTAACAATTTTTTATTCCAGTGAAATAAGATAAATTCACTTCAAATCCATAAAACTTATATTTAAAAAAGTTTGATTTATTTTGAATTAAAATCATTTTAGAACACAGGAATTGAATGAATAATTTATGAATTATTTTATAACAATTATAACAAAAAAAGGTATATTTGGAATATTAAAAATGTTCCTTTGGTAAAATAAAAATAAAAATATAATTTTTTGCAGCATAATAAGATCTATGTCGTGTATCATATAAATATGTGGTAAGAATGTTTGGTTCTATTAATTATTTATGTTGATATATAAAAAGATATAAAAAAGGGATGAATTCTTTTTAATGTTGAATATTGAATATTCATATGGAATTTTTCAGTTAATTGACGTATTCAGGTGCAGTTTTGGATTTGTGGTTCTGATTCTTGGAGGACATCCAGCAGGAAGTTCATTTTGTCCTCCAGCATGAGGTGTGCAACCTTTCAGCCTCCTCATCGGCGTGAACATCAGCAACAGCTGCTTCTCGTGTCCACAGACAGAGCGTCTGAGGAAGTGTCTTCACTGAGCCTCATTTATCAAGCTGGATATGAAAGAATTTATTCGCCGAGGCATTTACACAAGAAGTGGGGTTCATGAAAATCCATTTGCTTCGGAAAAAATGTTCATGCTCCTATATTTCGCTCCTGTAGATTTCGGTCACTAGTGTGAACCTCGATCGATCGTCTTCAAATCGTATAAATGCCGACGAGTTGCTGCGATTTTACGCCCGTGCTGTGCTGGGAACGCAGGCAGTCATTTCTGCCCGACTGACATTTATTAACACTGAAACATTTACACAGAACTTTACTAAAAGATTGATAAATGAGGCAGAATAAATGGGTAGCATTGATCTATCTATGTTAGATGAATATAAGAGATAAACACACCTTCCTGTATACTGTATGCTATTTTCGTTTATGGGCGGTCCTTAAGCAGATTGAAAACTCGAGGTTAAATCTCGAATTTTATAGGTTCCTCAGTTTGTCCTTCTGGGGAACCTGACAATGAGAGGTCTGTTAAATTCTTAAAAAATGTATAGTTAAAGGATCTTAGCTTAATATGAGTTCTTCTTGAAGCCCTTTCTAACAGGGAAGCACTGAGAGTGTCTTGGTTCAAGCTAAGTGCATAAAACTACACTCTTAGAGAAAACAGAAACAGAAAAGACTGAATTTAGACCCAAATAGTGTTTTGCATTTCAATGAATCTTCGAGGAGATCCACTTTTATCTCTAAGTGTAATCAGCATTTCCTACATTTTTTTAATTTCAGAAAGCTGCATCCTGCCTCTTGTTTTTATTGGCTTTATCAAAGTTTATTGTTCAAGTAGAGATTTAAAGTTCATTTCACAGAACTTGGAAGTGGAATAAAACATTAAAGTTTATTTTTTACAGGTGTTCGTTCCCGTTGCTATTCAAGTGAATTGTTTTTTATTGTTTTTACCAGGTAAAATTTGATTCACATTCCGTGTTCACATTATTGCAAACATTGTTGGTACCACTCTGTACACACTTTTTGTCCCAGTGTGCTTCCAGTCACAGAACAATTTGTGTTTTTTCCACAAACTGGATTAGCTGAACTCTTCTTCGCTAATCCAGCCTTGTGGTCGAATTTTATTCAAAACAACCAAATAAATGAATGTAAGGGATATTTTTTCTAATCCAGTGCAAACCTTCTTGTTACCTATCCTATTCTATGCTAGACCAGTGTTATTTAGCCACTTTTGTCCCATTTTAAGGCTTGATTAGCATTGGCCAAATTAGGAAGCGACACATGGAGAGCGCTAATGGTTAGATCTTTGTAAAAGGTCAGAGAGTTATTTCAGAATGATCTCCCTGAGCTGATGATCTCCAGGCAAGTAACTCATCCCTGATATTACACACTCACCCATATTCGCAGTAGGTTACGTGTCTGATAGAAGCCTGAATGAACACATGTATAGCTAATGAGCTACAGCCTGAAGCGCTCTTCAGTGGAAAAAATGGCCTCAGTGACTGCACACAGTGCGCCAACGTTTCCATCAGTATCATGATTTGATATCACGGATCAGTTCATACTGTTTAATACTTAATATAGGATACAGATTTTTATTAACATTAATATTAATATTACAACAATGTATATTTCTCTTATACGTAGATTCTATGCAATCTATGACTAAGATGAATTACCTATGAAACTGAATAGTAAATCAGAATGAGTACAAACATTTCTGAGATAAATGCAAATAATAATCAAAAATGGATCTTACAGAGCTCTGCTTAGTCGACTAAACCTTCTCTTTAAATGGTCCTGTGCTAGCATTGTGCTGTTTTGAAACCCAGAACTGAAAGAACTTTGGTGGCCTAAAGATAGACTGAACTTTGCATCAGTGTGTGGTTGTTTGGAACATTCTGCCCTCTTCACACCGGTGTACCTGGCTTGTCGGTTCTTCTTCTGGACCATCTAAATGTGACTGGTTCTGTGAAAAGGTACTTACTTTAAATTCAGAGCAGTCAGAAGTCTACTTCAGGTCACTGAGTACAGTCAAACTTGAAAATCTGGCTGTACAGCAGCAAACATCTACACTATATACATCTATCTATAAAACAAGTCTCTTTATGTTCCTAGAATCTAAGCTGAATTCATGATAATCACATGACATAAGATAGGAGACTTTGCAAGAAACAGTATGATTATAAGGTCTAATAAACATCTACATTGAATGAAGTGACTTTTCATGCATTGAAAAAGATGATTTCATGAAGGTCAGTGTTTCAGAGTGCAGAGAACTGAACTGAATGCTTATTAACGAACATTTTGCTTCATGTTGTGAATTTTCTTTAAGTGACATAAACCTTTCCATGACCCTCTTAAACATATGAATGAATTGCCTTACTGTATAGAAGTGTATTTACGAGGTGAAAGCCTCATGAATTCGTGAGTACTCTTTCAAATCAATGCAATATTCTCCATGAAAGGTTGGATTGGTGTGCCATCACTGTTTATTTTTGTTGAGAAGTCTCTGCCCTCATACATTCGGCTTGTCAGTACAATCAGCTTTTCTCCAATCTTCTAAATGCGTCTGCCAACATCAGTAATGTTCATGTCATGCGAACAGTGTTGCCCCAGAATAAATTGGCTTTAATCTTTATTCTGTGCTGTGAATGCGTAATGTGTGTGAGGGCCAGAGACGTTTCCTGGAACTCATTGGGATTCAGAGCATAGTGAAGGTCAATCCGGGAGGGCGAGTTTGGACACTGGTACCGGGACAACTGACAAGCCACATGAGGTGAATTATTCAAGGCCTTTGCACATACTTGCTCAAACTGTTTGTTTTCCTGTTAGGACATAGACTCATGAGTGTGTAGACCCGAGAGAGAGTGTGTGTGCAATTCTGAATAGGAATGAGTCCTACGATTAGAGTTTAGTGCGGCTCCCTGTTGTTCCATTTCTTCCAAATATGCCCGAACGTGCTGCACAGCTGCACAACACTCTTACTCTGTAAAACTTGCCAAATGTCCAGTGGTAAATTCCATCAAGACATCTGGACTACAGTAAGACATGGGAATGAGAGAGTAGTAACACTGTGATGGTCGACTGGGATGGGGACGTTATAAAAAATCAGTCTGGTGCTGGGGACGGCCGAGTCATGGTATTCCCACAGGAATGGTATTAGCATGTGTATTAGGAGCAACATGAGTTATCTGAATTATATATCTCGTTTATAGGGTAGGCTGTGTCGCTGCTTCTTATCACTCTGACACCGGGTGGCATTGAAGTCCATGTCGTACCATGTCGTACTGAGAAAAATCATTCCAGAATGCATGTGCATATCACTGTGCAGAGAAGTGAGGCAGGATTTTAAATATAACTTTTCAAAATGTAATGATGACTGATTAGTGATCAGGTACTTATTAAGTAGTTAAAATAGTGCAAGGAAGGGCAGAGAGTCCTATTGGGCAAATTATCTATGTGCAAAACTGTGACAAATGAATAATTAGTAAAATGTGTAAGGACAAATATAGAGAGTTAAATTTTTAGTACAGAAGAGACATTTTTATTAAATGTGACCAAGCATGGAAAGTGAGAGATGGCCTGTAGGGATGTCTTGGATACAGATATAATGCCTGTAGGGATGTGGTGGATATGGAGATGAAGTCTGTAGGGATGTAGCAGATACAGAAATGAGGTCTGTAGGGTTAGGGTGAGGACGGAGAAAGGACCTGGCTGTAGTTCTGATGTGGCCTGTGGGAATGGGACTTATGGGGTTGTGGTGGATATAGAGATGAGACGTGTAGGGAAGTGGCAGTTATGGAGATGGGATCTGGCTGTAGGGATCAGATGGGGATGGAGATGGGACTTGCAGGGATGTGGTGGATATGGAGATGGGATCTGTGAAGATGTGACAGATATGAAGATGGGGTTTATGGGGTTGTGGTGGATACAGAGATGGGGTCTCTAGGGATGGGGTGGATACAGAGATGAAATCTGTGGGGATGTTGTGGATATTGCTATTGGGGCTTGTGGGTATGTGGTGGATGTGGAGATAGGGCCTGTCTGTAGAGATGGGGTGATGACAGAGATGGAACCTGTGGGGATATGGATGATATGGAGATGGGACTTAAGCGGTTGTTGTGGATACAGAAAAGGGGTCTGGCTGTAGGAAAGTGGTGAATACATGGTTGGGACCTGCCTGTAAGGATGGGATGGGGACACAGATTGGGTCTGTGGGAGTGGAGCTCAGGGGGATATGGTGGATAGGGAGGTCTGCCTATAGAGTGGTTATGTAGATGGGGCCTGTGGATGTGGGGCTTATGGGTATGTGGTAAATGTGGAGATGTGGCTTATAGGGATGGGGTGGATACAAGGATATGGCTTGTGGAGATGTGGTGGAGATGGAGAAGGAACCTGTGGTGATATGGAGTTGGCATTTAGGGAAAGCAAGGATGGTTTGGAATGGGACTGTATTTTATCCTTATGCAGCACTGTAACTTGTAAGTTAAGATACAAGTGGACCAACAATCAACCATCTTTTATCATCATCATTTTCTCAGACACTTGTCTAAAACTGCTTACAATTAATGCAGAATCCAGTCCAAGCATAGAGCTGAGCAACCAAGGGTTAAGAGCCTTGCTCGAGGACCAAACAGAGGTTCTATTGCAGGGAGGGGATTTGTACTCATTAGGTCACAAGAAAAGAACTTTAACCACTGAGCTACTATTATTTTTCCTGCTTAGTTCCAACCTAACGCACTGGCATATAATTACGCCCCCATAATCTGATCACCAACCCGAGGAATTCCAACAAGCATGACTAATTGAGTTGGATTTCATATTAATAAAGTGATTAGAAAAACTATGACCTCAACTTGACTCATGCAAATTTATATAAACTTGGCCTCTGAGATTAAGCTATTTTAGGATCCAATCCTCCCTGGCCATGTGAGTGCAGTTCTCCAGATTCTTTGGCAGAAGCTCTGTGTGTACTAATTTTGAATAATCCCTTCCCCTATGTTTAAAAATCTAAGATTTTCCGTATTTGTTACAAAAGAAATATCACCAAATAACAAACGCAAACAGCCATGCTTGGTTATCTATCACAATATAAGAGCTGAAAACAGAACTTAGTTATGTTTAACTAAATATCACACAAGCTCCTATAGAAAAGCTGCCAGAAAATATATACGAAAGGGCTGAAGCAATTGCATCGCTAACTGGTTTGATTGTACCATTTTCTGGGTCAGCGAGTACGTTTAATACACCCTATTATGCACGCTTTCTGGTGCACATGCATAAAGAAGCTCGGCAGCATGAGGGTGCACATCCAGACAAAATCAGATTAGTCAGGCAATCACCTGGAACAATGTGCCGCCTAACAGCCACTGTCCCTATGCAACCATCTGACTGCAACCGTTTATTTAATGGAATATAGCTTAATTCGGAATGATGAATAGTGTTCTACAGTGGGAGCCCCACTTATCCGGAGTCATTTGCATTAGTGGTATGTACCTGATGGCTGAATGTTTGCAGATGGAGCGTATGTTTCGAGAAGCAGTATATCATCAGCATACACCCAGCTGCAGTATGTCAATCAAATGTACATGTTGACATAAAAAGCTTGGCTTTTAAAAGGTTTTTTTTTTTTTAAAGCTAGTCTATTTGAAGCCAGATCCTCAAAGTGTACCTTGCAAAATGATATTCTTGAATCCAGATAAGGATTCTCTGAATTATCACTCTTTTAAGAAATGTCATCTACTCTTTGCCAGATATCATCTCATTTCATCTCTTCTATTTTTTTTACTCTGACCCCCCCCCCCATCTCCTTAAAATCTCTCTCCATCTTTCGCTAAAACACAAATATCAGTCTGGCTCTACACCTAATTACTTCCTCGTCTTCAATAAATGCAGCCGAGGCCGATGAAAACCAGATATGAATCTCTGAACATTTTTGGCTTTTGCGGTCTGAATGAAGCCCGATCTCTCGCCTCATTCTTAGGACAGATCAAATTAGATTTGGGATTATTAGGTTAAGAGGATATGGACATGTCCATCAAATATAAGTTTAGCAGAGATGTGCTGACAAGTAGGGAGCTTTTGCAGAGCAGCACCGACCTTGAAAGTACACATGAATGAATATTTTAATAAAAGCAGGGCTAGTTCTGTGATTACGATTCTGTATTAGTCACTGCAAGGTTGCAATTTCAAATCCCAGAACGGTCAGTGTTGTTGGGAGCAGCAGTTGGATCTTTAACCCTCAACTACCCAGTTTTATGACCTGACTGGGTGGTGCCTCAAAGGTAAGTAGTTTTTGATGAAAACTAAAAATAAAAGATTTGTTCAAGTCACAAAAATACCTTTCAAGATACATCCTCTTTAACCATTTTCAACTTCCAGGACTTTTCATCCATCCAGTACCAAAAACAATAAAATCCAGGACCAAAGATGATGTACTTCAGCAGTTAAGTACTGAATAACAATAGCAAAAAGATGAGCGTAAAATAACCCAATATAAACCCAAAGTACTGATTGGTCTGATTTTAAATCTGCAAATTGCGGTTTTGGTTTTTGTCGTACAGAAGCACATAATCATTAACTTTTGATATTTTTTGAAAGAGCATGTGATTGCATGGCATATATAAATACAGTACATGGCATATATTACATGGTATAATGTTCGCCCATCGTACTTAACGTTCTGAGGATTTCAGATTTCAGACAATCGTTTTTCATCACATATGAAGACATCGCAGTACCCCTGTACCCGTGAACAGTACCCCTGAGAGAACACAAGCTCTCGTCACCCAGAGCAGTGGCACTGGCTACTGGAGTCATCAGTGTGGCTGACGAATTTCTTATCAGAATTCTTTCATTTTCTTCAGTTCACAATGTTTGCATCCGTTCATATGGATTTTCAGTGCAGACTCGTCTAAAGTTCCAACGTCAAGGTTCTTTGTGCATTAACTACATCCCATCATATACTTATTTGCATTATCTTGCTAAAGCTAAATTGTGTAGTCTTCGTTTAACAGTCATCACAGATTAAAATCACACTTTCTGGGCAGTTTGACTAAATTAATTGTGACCATGACTGAGATTTAGTCAAAGCTACTAGCTGAAAGTCTAAAGCTATTTCTACATTGAATAACGTGATGCGAGAGCTAATTAATCATTCACATAACGGAAACGTGAGGTCATGTGAAGTAAATTCGCAGGGTTTTTGGTCCCGTTAAATTACACTACTTAAGATTTGTTTTGCATGAAATACATGTTTTTTTTTTTATTTTATCACTGTTCAAGGACAATTCAGTACTGGATTTTGACACCATGATGCTCCAGAATCCATGCAAGCCTTCCTTTGGTAATTATCGCTAAAACTTTACATCTCAGCAGTTCCTGGTGCCACATTTTTTTTTTCCTGCACACCCAGCTCACAAAAGGCTTAAATATTAGCTGACGAGTTGTACTGGCTACGTTAGATCATGGAAAATGGGGAAGGGGAAAAAAAACATGCAAAGCAAGGTGTTTCCAGAAATGGAACTGACATTTGAGTGCACCCTGGGACTTTGTTTCTCAGACTGCGTATTGTGTTTTCCCTGCTCTACCACACCTGATTCAACTCACCAAACACTCGTTAATTAGCTCATGAGCTGACTCAGGTGCAGGAAGAAAAAACTAATCTGCACAGCAGTGGTGGCCTCCAGGCCTTGAGATTAGCTCCGTTGATTCTATCCTCCAACACACCTGATGCAATTCACAGGATGCTTGAGAAAACACCAATATGGATTATTGTGTGGTGGTGGATTAATGTTTCTCCTGCTCTAACACACACGATTAAACTCATCAGCTAAATTAACCGTCGTCTCCCAAGAGGGAATCAGGTATGTTATGTCAGAGCACTGAAATCTGAGATAGCTCGATGTTTTTATGCGATTGTAGAATTAAGTGTGTGTGTGAGCACCCGTGCAAGTCCATGCCTTTGCACTAGCGAGTGTCTCAATCTAAAATTAAAGTGACACCTATTCAATTCTGGAGCAAGCAACTTTTCATAGGGATTGACAGGGAATTTGATTAGTTCGGCCGTTAGCATTTGGTGCAGAAATGTTGTCACAAACTGTGTCTCTTTCTGGCCAAGTGTGAGCTATTTTGGAAACACTGCCAGCAGTCATGCATATCAAGTAGTGAGCTAACAACAAACCGGGTGTGACATCGCTGGACTGGGTTTGTTATTTTTGTCCTTGTAACCATGGATGTTTCTAGGATTTGAAAACATTTGGGACTTGGGGCATAACATCTGGAGCTTGAATAGGGGTCTGGGGAAACATATTTTCCAATTTAGCATCATTTTCAAGCATTTTGAGCAGAAGGCAGCGTCCTATGATATTTAAACATTTAGAACCCTTAAGGCTTCTTCGGTTGTCCCTCTGGAGACCTACAAGAGGTTTTGCCATATCAAGAAGGGAAGATAAGAAGGTCTTAATTATCCAGTGAACCCTTAAAGAACCCTTGATGAGAGAGTTAAATGTTAAACGCCATTCTCGAAGAAGTGTTTAGCCATGCAGACGAGCACGTGATGTGCATTTTTCACGATATTTATGGAGCACTTGCATCACAAGGTCTGGTGTTATGCAGTACATCAGTGAAATCAGTGAAGGTGGAAACAAGACAAAACTCTCAGGGATATCAACATTTCCCTCAAACATGTTCATGAACGACTAAGAAAAGTCTCAATGTGAGTAAAATGACCTTTTTAGCGCTGACCGAACCTAGCAAGTGGGTTCCGCCTTATTAAGAAACATTAATAACCATGAGCTGTTTGTCGTCTTCTCGTTAACACAGTCAGCACGCAAACACAACTGATTGTCACAGTTATCTTACACATATGGTGTATAACATTACTCTGTCATGAATCATTACTTCCAGTCGGTTCATTGTCTCCATGTTCTCCACACATCCATTAGAGCTTGATTTTGTGTGTGTGTGTGTGTGTTTGTGTGTTTGTTATTTCCTGTCTTGTTTCTCCATTTATTTTCTGTTTGCATCCTCCTTTTGTTGTTTTGTTGACTTTTTTTTTTTTGGTATGTCCTATTGTTCATTTCTCTGCCCTTTTGGTCCTTTCATCCCCTTTTCCTTTAGTTGCTGTCTGTACTTTCTGTTTATTTTCTCCGTTTTTTTCTTGTCGCTGTGGCTGTCTAGTCTGTCCAGCCTCCTTTATTGTTGCCTTTTGTGTCTTGTCCAGACTTTTCTTTTCTTTCATCTTTTTTTTTTTTTTTTGTTTCTGCCTCCCTGACTTTCTGTCTGTAATGAATTTCTGATTGTCTGCTCCTGGATTTCTTTTAGAGTGAAATAATTATGTTGTGCCTCTTTGACTTTACTTCAGGAAACCGGTCGATGACAATGTCAGAGTCTATGTCAAAAGTGCCAAAGTCTGTCCTGGACCATTGTTCTCCAATATTTTACAGGTATTATTAGTGCTGCTTGAAAAATTGAGCTCAGGATGGGGAACCGGTGAGCGTGTGTAAGAGAATGGTGTGGACTCGTGAAGTCCACCAGGGTAGGAGTTAACTTCAGTCGAAAGGCAAAAGAGTTGAATTAGTGACTCAAGAAAGTAATTATTTTCTTATTTCTGACTAAAACTGAACAACTATGGCCCCTGAAATGCTCATTAGAGATCTCTCATTAGAATTAAAGCCAGAATCTGCAGTTATTTCTCATTGCACTTGCCTGCTACATCTTCTAACAAAGTTGGTAGTTGGTTAGTTGGTTCTTTTTCTGAAAATATTCTCTAAAAAATGACAAATTACTCATTTCTTATGATTAAAAATCCTGCGCTACAATAATATATTGTAAAACTCTAACTCTGCTGTTCGCACATCCTCTAGAGCAGCAACCCCTGACCACCACCAGACATGACTCCCAGATCAGGGATCCCAAACAGATTCTTTTTAACTATAAGTATATAAGTGGTTAACATGTTAAAGTTTCTTAGAACTGTTCCATTTCCTACATCTTGGAAACAGATGTCTGCCATGTACAGAATTCAGGAAAGGGACAAGGACCTTGTGATGGCACCATCTTTCTTTTCTGTTTTTTTTCTTTTGCCACAAACTTTTGAAACCAGGATCTCCCCTTTGCCAAGCATAATGATGCAAGGTGCTGCAATAAGGCATGGAAGATCTTCACTGTGGAATTCATCAGCTGCTGGATTGTGAGTTTCAATGCCCTTTATTAGCTCTACTCCCCACTAGACGATGTGTTGTTCACTTCACCTATCACGTTGTGAAGACATGGATAGAAAAGGTTATATCTCAGCTGGTATTTCATATCACATTGAGGCCTTGTGCCCAAAGAGGACTTCAGGGTATACTGCTGCATTTACCTTTGCTTTCACTGGCAGGGTTTCTCACAATTGACCTGCTCATAGAGCTCATTCTTCCTTTTCAACATTGACACCAAGGTTTTAACCACTACAACATTGCTTTGCTTCTTTCAAGACATCTCCAGCATGGCAAAAGTGGAATATCTGAAGAGTCTGCACAGCAAATCCTTTAAAAGAATGAACCTGAATGTAGTCAATTAGTTAGAGATTTATAACTGTATTTATAATTATAGATTTTCCAGGACAAGGGGTTAAGTCAGGCTAAATCGACTAGCATAAACACAGGAGTAGTTTTGCATTTATTTATTGAGGTTTTTTCCACAGTCTGGAAGAATCTATGTATGTAAGGCTCGTAGAGTCTGGACTTCTTGATGTGGCTTTGTTTCTTCATTGACGTTTCCTATCGATTCTGCACAAAAGCGTAAAAGATAATGTCAGCTTTCTGTTTGCTAATAATAGCTTTCCAGGCAATGCTTCAGGTGAAAAGTTCTCCAACTGCCCAAAATATATTTGTAATTAAGCAACACTCCATTATCTCATATGAACAAAGGTGGGTATAATGACAGCTTTGAAGATTTGAAGAAAAAGGGGTCTAAGTGCTTTAGGGGCCTCATTTTGCTTCCACAGTTTTAAAAAAAAAAGTTCCCATGGTTGCTACAGTTTCATCATGACCACAGAAAACAATGCTCCATCTTCCTACAAAGCTGCAGATGAAAACAATATGACTAAAACTTTCCCTTTGGCAAAGATGTGGGCCATGTTTCATGTCTTACGCTAGCTTTTCTAAGCTTTAGAAAGTGATGCTTGGATTCTGTAGACTTTCCTCCGGATATATTTTGTCGAGTGAAAGCTATGCTGGAGCACCTTGTTCTTAAGATCTTGTATAAAGCTCCATGGATCAACTCAACTAGCAAACATACAGTTGGGGTCATAAGTTTACATATGCCTTGCAGAATCTGCAAAATGTTAAAAATAAAAAAAAATAATAATAAGAGGGATCATAAAAATTGCATTTTGTTTTATTTAGTTCTGCCCTGAATAAGCTATTTCACATGACAGATGTTTACATATCGTCCACACGACGCAATAATAACTGAATTTACACAAATGAACCAGTTCCAAAGTTTACATACACTTGATTATTAATACTGTGTGTGTTACCTGGATGATCAGCGACTGTTTTTAAGTTTTGTGATAGTTGTTCATGAGGCTCTTGTTTGTCCTGAGCAGTTAAACTGCCCAATGTTCTTCAGAAAAATCCTCCAGGTCCTGCACATTCTCTGCTTTTCTAGCATCTTCTGCATATTTGACTCCTTTCCAACAGCCGCTATATGATGGCGAGATCCATCTTTTCACACTGAGGACAACTGAGGGACTCGAACACGACTATTACAAAAGCTGGAAACATGATACATTAAGAGCCAGGGGGGTGTAAACTTTTGAACAGGATGATCAGTGTAAACTATTTTGTTTAAAGATCTTATATGTTTCATTTAGTACTGCCCTTCAGAAGCTACATAAGATATTTACATGTTTCCCAGAAGACAAAATAACAATTTACACCGATCATCCTGTTCAAAAGTTTACACCCCCCTGGCTCTTAATGTATCGTGTTGCCTTCTTGAGGATCAGTGAATGTTTGCACCTTTTGTAATAGTTGTGTTTGAGTCCCTCAGCTATCCTCAGTGTGAAAAGTGTGATTTTTAAGTTTTTAACATTTTGCAGATTCTGCTAGGCGTATGTAAAATTATAACCCCCAACTGCTCTCTGCTACGAGGGTACTCTTACCAATCTAACAAGTCTGGACCAAAGCTGGTGAGTGGATATTGTTTATAGCTGATTTGTTTTAGTCCCTAAAAATCCGCTGGGCTTCTGTCTCCCTCGTCCGACTCCCCCTCTGCCCTTTCTGACTCGAGAAACAGCTTGTTGTACATCAATTCTGGTAAACATCTCCTCGAATTTTATATCTGCCAAGCACATAAACCTGACAACACGATGACCTCCAGGTTCAACTGACTGCATTTATGGATCCACCTCTATATTTAACACCAACCTTATTCATATAGTGGATGACCTAGTAAGTAGTTTTTGGAAGGAACAGCACACTTTCAACCTACATTACAAGTTTCAAATATCAAAACTGTGATTATAGGGTCTACAAAATAATAAACTCCTTTGCACTTTGCAATGCTCTGGCTGTGTTTCCTGTTACGTTCTGGAAAAAAAAAATTAAATACTCAACTTAATGGAAAATCCATGTTTAGACATTTATTTTTACATTCTTGTAATATCTTTAATGGATCAAACTGTCACTGTTAAATCTGAAAGGGTTTATAGCATCTGTCAGAAATCTGCTAAACCATAAATAACTCAAGAGTACAAACAGCAGGGAATTTCTTCCATCATGATTTAATCATGGTTCAAGATAATAAATCTTAACTTCTAATAAAAGCAAATGAGTGACAATAACTGACATGTAGGTTCTTAAAGTAGCAGTTCAACAATAACAAAAAATCATTTACATAATTTACATTAACAAATAATCACTGGAGATGATTAGCCAAGACATGTCAGTCTCTTAACTTCTCCACTGAGCTATGAGGCTCATGAGGCAAGTAAAGGATGTCTAAAATCTGTAGTGCAAATATTGTTTCTCAAATCACATCCAATTCTTCAGTGTTGTCACAAACTTGCTGGTTTCTTGTCATCGTTAAACATGAACTAAACTTCACTGTACCTGAATATTGGAATATTATTGGGTGGCCATCTTGGACAACCAGAATAACCTTTTAACAGAGATTCTACTACTCGTTAGCTATGTTAACCTTGTAGCTCAGGTGCAAAAGACATTTGTGTACTAACTAGCTGTATATGGTTGAAATGACAAAGCCACTTGACTTGACTAATGTCCTCTCCAGGCTTCCATACTATATGTATTAGCCAAATGTTGACTCACTAATCCTGGTTTCAAATATAAATATGTCTGGCAAAACAGGAGTGAGCAGTTATCTCAACCAACTTAATCTGGCTACAATAATCAAGATCTCGGCTACGTTCAAAGAACTGAATCAGCCTGGTTGGGATTGTTATGATTAGTAAATCTGACATACATAATTTTAGCTTGGATATCTGACATGACGTATGAAGAACAGGGCCTGAGGATATTAACCAATCGTGGCGAATGACTAAGTTCAGCTAAAAGGATAGGTTTTCACAAAGATCTGAGGAGGTTTTAATCTGAACAAGTATTTTGAGAAGTCGGTATAAGAAAATTAAAATTGTTGTGAGTTTCCATGGTGTTCTGTTGAAAGTAGCAACAAGATGAAGTCATCGAAAGAGCTCCAGCCAAGAGTCCAAAAATCTGTCCATCACCATTTATCACAAATGTTCAGAACTAGAACCGCCTTAATAAGATCTCAAAAGTGCCAGGCAAGATTGCTGGTGCTGTCCAAACGCTGCTTAAATGACATGTCAAAGCAAAGAACGAGGTCTACAGCTTGTCTCGACCACCCACTCATCTCTGTTTCATTTAATGTACTCTTTCAGTGACAGAATGCAATAGATGAATCTTCTCTTTATCCACTTGGCGAAAGTTTTTGCAATATTTATAAGTTTCCATCCAACTTGACATATGCTCACGGAGCCCGAGCCTGTGAGAGGGACATCATGCTAATTCTTGGCAACCATCGTCTTCCTTCCTGTTCGACCCCCTGCCTGTGTGCTGTTATCTCTCCCGGGAGAAAAGGCTCAATTTCAATAGCTTTAGTCGCTACGGCAGATTGCTAATAGTCATCTAATCCAGAAGGTATTTTACCATGTCCCTTAAAAGCCTCTGGAATTACAGGATGGTTAAATTACAAATGAAAAGATGAAAGGATCTTAGGGGAAGAAAGAGATCCGAGTCTGTAGGACAGGTTGTTAATGTAGGGAAAAGAGCATGTTTATAATGGTGAAGAAATGTATTAATATATGTAATATATATTTTAACACACTCGCACTAGGCTTCTATAAATGCTGCCTGTTCACATATGCATTCAAAGAACTGAATTAGTCCATTTGGAATTATAATGTTTAGTAAATCTGGCATATCTTTCTTTCTCTGTTTTTAATCTTGGATTTGTTAAATGATGTGGAGTCTTGTTCTATTTACCCACAACCAACAAGCAGACAGGTGGTGGCAATCACAGGTGATGGCTCTTCTAGCGCTTCCCACATGCAGCTAAATGGGTGAGTCATCAAATGAGACAGAATGCTAACCAAAGCACACCTGAGCAAATGAAGGTAGGGGGTCTTGATCGAGGGCCAGCTCTGGCTCTCTGGCAGTCCTGGGACATGACTTGGACATTTTGAACCAGGAAGCAAACTCTTAATGTGTTAAGAGCTTTGACAATCTGTCAAACCAAATAAGATTTACTTGCAATTGGATTACAGTAGTACACACAACCTTGAACAACATGGGTCTCTGGGTCCCCAAGGGTCCTAAAGTTCTCCCACATCACCATTTTGTAGCTTTCCCTCCTCTGATTTCTTTCCCACAAAGCCAAAAATAGACCCCCACCTACCTGAAGGCACTTAAGAGCCTGCTTTGCACCACCTTCCCATTGAGCCCCTAGCATAATTCAGTTGACTTGGACCACCATCCCTCAAGATACAAGGAAGACCTGCATCAAGACTCTTCTCTGTCCTGGCACTCAAGTGGTGGAACGGACTTCCCCTGGTGAGCAAGCATACAACTAACTGGTCTGTCAGGTAGCTCATAAACTCCTTCAGTATTGCTGTATTAACTACTGTACTTGTACTAAGTTCTATCTAAAAGTTTTTAGCTTGACAGTATTCTTAGACCTATTTGTACTAGAATGAGGAAGTTTTTGTTGGAGACTACAAAGCACTTCTGTACTTCTCTCTGAATAAGGATATCTGCCAAATGCTGTAAATTCAAATGTAAATATCATTTTTATGGGTCATCAAACCCCACCATGGTGTAGCCAAAAGCCTGACTCCATGAGGATGACTTGATGCTAATGTTCAGCTAATGGCAACCTTCTCCTTCCTTGCTGTTTGACCCCCTGCTGGTCTGCTGTTATCTGTCCTGGGGAAAAACTTTTTATTAGCTTTGTCAGTATGACAAATAGATATTAAACTATGCTCAATATCTGGTATGAACATCCGTCTCCACAACGTGATCTCACTACTATAAATTTGTAATAATCAGTGTTGGGGAGTACTTGGCTACAAGTAGAGATGTTACTAGTTTAATTAAATGTTTTAGTAGCGTGGCAGTAGCTGAGCTATTTTCATAATAATGTAGCTTTTTCATTCATGAGCTACATTTTCACCAAGTAGTTCGTACTTTACCTTTTTGTCACGCTACACTGCTGACTTTTTTCCTTTTAACATATCCAGTTCGACGTTATTTTTGACGTTAATTCTAGTAATGAAAACAAGACTAATGAACATCCTTGGCCATGTTTATCAACGTTTAGAGCATGAGATATTCACATAGCAATGGATACATGTTTCTATTTAATCAAAGAAAAAGAAAATAGCTTTGACATTCAAAATGTTAAATAGAAATTTGAGGACACGAAGGTGGAAAACTCTTTTAAAAATTAACTTTTTTGTTATTGTTGTTGATTACGTAGCTGATTAAGATAATAGGGTGATCAGGAATTAAAGTGTTAGGTGCTGAGAGTTTTTTGATGAATTAATGTGATGAAGCTGCGAATTAGCAAAATAGATAACATGCTTGTTAATGTTAACTAGCTCAACATTTCCAGAAACTGTGACCTCTCTGTTGCTTTTTTGATAATAGTTGTTTTACAGTTAAGTAATGTTAACTGCTTCTTGCTAAAAGTGGTTTACAAATAGAGAAGTCAAATCTCTGCTCTGGCACAGTTTAGTTGAAGCTTAGCTCCTTTAAATCACGAGCAGCTTGAGGTTTGACACGTTGCAATCGCAAAGTAGCTTCCACAGCAATGGTAAGAATGAACATGAAAAATTTCATAGGGTTCGACTGAGGGGTGGGTTTAGCGAGTTTGGTTATTTTATATGAAATCCAGCTATATGCATTAAACCCTTGTTCCCTACAAACCTACAAACTGTACTGATTTACGCTGTGGTAATTACCAAACTCGTGGTAATTGACTCTCGAATAGTGAGAACCCAGAGACAGGACTAAATTACACCCTCGATGCATGTTTGCAGTAGTATAACAGTCTAGGTTTAGACTCTGCTGTCTGCACTCACGTGTTAATTGGGATGCAAATAGCACAAGCTGACTCTCACTAATGCTCATAAATGTCCAATTTTCTAATGCCTGGATTTGTGTTGTAATGGAACATCTGTGAAAGTTTTTTTCTTAATTGCTTAATTACCTTAAACCGTAGCTTTCTGAGGCTGCAAATCATCAACTCCCGAGTCCCTGCATGCTTTTAGTTCGACAGAGATGGGCACTTGACATTTGCTTAATTTATTTGAATATTTTCTTTCCTTCTTTCTTCCTCTAAACTAGCACTCGGAGCCATGTCTCGGAGAAGCTCGAGACTCTCACAGCTTCATTAGCCTGATGATTAGCGGATAATTACCTCAGCTAATCTCGCGCAAAGTCACTAATGTGGCCACACAAGAGGAGTCCACTTTGACGCTCGCACTTACTGACGTGACAGCGCTGATTGATTTGACTAAATGGGAAACGTTATCAGTCATTATGTGAAGACCACCTATGTGGAGTCGCACAGGATGCTGGCCTTTGAAACTGTCTCTGTGCTAAAAACAAAGAGCGTATCAGCCAATTAGAGAGGCTTTACACTTATGTGCCAGATGGTGAGATCTAAAACTTGTCAAATGCCCACGTTGCATCAGGAAAGGGCTAATAATGGACTGATGGTCCTCGTTAAAGGTGATCTTTATTTGAACAGCATCTGCTCTGACTTTGTTCATGCTAACAAATGCCTTTGTTCAGAGCCTCAAAGCTTTGAAATCATAGCACTTGCTGATGGATCCATCAGTGGGTCCAAGAAGAAAGAGGAGAAGCTCTTGATTTCGGTCCACACCGTGCTACGTGTTAGCATGAAAGACTCGGTGAGATCTATTTTTTTCACAGGTCGTTACTGACTAATGAATAATGGAATGAAGAGCAGCACATGAAGGACTCTTGATCTTTTCAAACCACTTTAGTAAGATATCTTGGGTCGCAAATGCTAGAACCCTAGCAAAGAATCCAATCATGCTAATTAGCTTATTAATTGGCAGGTTATTAAATAGCTACAAAATGGGGTGCAGGAGCAAAATATTCTCTTTTCTAGTAACTTTCACTTTTATCCTTACATATAGGTAAGTATTGGACCAAATCGGAGCCCCCCCCCATTTAATTATCTTGCATCAACATGAGTAGGAAGGCTAGCTAGCTAGCTAGCTAAGTTTTTGACCTGTTTAGTCTTTTCTTTGTAGCTAGACTCCTGGCATCCATCAGGGTAATTTAGATTTTCCAATGAAATTTATTAACGTTTGAGAAGTCTCACTTGGATCCTGTAGATTTAACTGCTGCTATAATCATAAATACTGCCATATGCTCATCCCTTTTTTTTAAAGGTCTTGGCTTTTTTTTGTTTCTCTCCCCCCTCCACACAAGTTCTTATCTCTAGTTTCTTCATCTCCTTGTCTTCCAGTACCTAATCTTACTTTTCTCATATTCCTCACTGTTGTTTAATTGGTGTCTCATTGACAGCTGGAGGTTATATGCTGACAGAACTTTATTTAAACACTTTGTTAAATAAATATTACAATCCTTCCATGTTAATTTTGGTGGATTCTGCATTGTACAGACTGATTAGTAAGGAGAAATGAGAAATGAGCAATGGGAAATGAGTTTCTAAGCCTTAGTGAAGGGTTTCTTAATGCAGCATCTGGCAGATTTAATCAACTACCTGAATTGTCTGTTCTGTTGAAAAGCATATTTATCCCATTGAGGAGAATTTTCAAAAAAAAAAAAAATCTGCTTAAAAACTGACAAATCTGAGGCAAAAACATTTTTTTCCAACCGTTCGTCACAGCGTATATTTCGTCTAAATGGTAACACTGTGTGCTCCTGTCTTTGAGTGTTAATTGGTGTCGCCTCTAAAGAGCTAACACCTGATATTGACTAAATTAGCGCGCTCCTTTCTGCATACTAATTATCACCCGCACCTGTCTCTGGTCTCGTTAAGGACTCTGGCCTCCTATAAATACTCTTCTGCTTGTTGCAAAATTCTTGTCAATACTTGGTGTATCTCCGAGCCTATTTGTTTTTATTTTCTTTTTTGTCCATAGTTTCATACCCAGTTACTGTATATTTTAGTTATAGATTACAGATTGCTCAGGCCATCTGTCTATCACACCTATCAATCACTTATCTCACTTATATAAATACGCTTTACACGTGCATTCCATGATGAATGCAGACAATGTTTAATATTTATGGAAGGAGTCTCCAGTGTCAGTGCTTTGTAACAGTCACAGATCTACTGATCGGTAGTTCATCGTATAATCCGACATGGGGAACACACGTCATCAAACAGTCTGTTATAAAATTTGGCCAAGATTTTATTGGGATCTTGTATGAGTAATAATAAAATATCCTTGTAACTGCACCATTTAAAACTGGCTTTTGATTAAAGGCACTAATTTCCCTGTTTACTGTATTTCCAAATCCAAAACCTGGTACGCTTTTTAGCTGTGTACTTTTCATGCAGCTCCGGCTGTTAAATTCCACATCTTGCTGTTCAATCGTTTTGGCCTAATAATGAACATAATTCATGAGGGACTTTCTTTAGATCTGCTACTTAAATCAGCTTTTAACTGCAGCAAATCCTGCTAATGACTCGCCTCCCAATTCCCACCGGTCGAAAAGAAAATAGCGGTTATTTTCCAGGCGAAATGCTTCACCTCCTGCCCATATAAACATCCGGAATCTTCTGAGCTAGCATCCTTCCTTTAATGAGAAAAAGAGAGAGATGCGAGAGCACCGAGACGGAGAGTGGATGATGTTGGTAATTAGTATGGGAGGCTAATGAGACAGTATTGGGTGCACTGACTGAATCACTTACTCTCGCTCCTGAACAAGATCCCTTGAGAAAGCTCACAACAATAACATTTCCTGTGAAGAGGTGCTCGATAACACACATGCATGCACAGGGAACAAAGACCATTTATACCTCCAAACCCTCCTCAGGGCCTGCGGAGGGGAAGGGAGGGGATGGGGGGTTACATTTATTCACTAGCTAACAGATGAAGAGAGAAGAGAGAGTGCAGCAGGGTGGAAACGAGTGTGAGACTCCCAGCGACTAACAAAGCATCACAGGAAACCAGAGACATAAAGTTGGTTCCACATCTTCAGTTCCTTAAAAGTAAAATAAAATCAAGTGAATGAAAAAGGTCTAGATCCTATTGGCTGCTTTATTCCCCTCAGGCAGCTCCCCCACCCCGAGGCGATGGGCGATGAAAGCTAAGATACGTGGTTTGATCACAGTCACACACCTACACACACTCTGACACACACCAGGTGGACCGGTCTCAGAAACAGGCCGAGTTTTCTCCAGTGAAATCAAAGCTGCGATTTGCACTCATAATTCACCTCCCTCCCTCGTTTCGCTCGCTGCAGGAGTCGATGGATTTAATTAGTCGCTGGTGAAAAGTTTGAGTTTAATCACTCTCTGCTGAGAGTGTAAAACTCCCACAGAAAAACTCTTACAGGAGGAACAGGCTCAACCGGGAAGGGCAGAGAATACACAATCGAGTTCTCAAGCTAAGCGCAAAATAGTGGGCGGAGATTATTGTAACGAGCCACCTATTCTGGTTTATCGAGCATAGTAGCAATTATTGACTGCTTCTGCATACACTATTTAATGGCTGTGAAAGATTTTATTTTACAACAAGGTGTTTTCATATCAGAAAGAGCTCCCATTAAAACCCCTTTTGGAAGGTAAGACCCTTTAATTATCCAAAGAACCCTTAAAGAATGCTTGAGAACCTGTCAGACATTTAAATGTAGCTCTTGGTACACTCTTAGGGGGGAAAAAAGGTTCTTCGAGGGTTCTTTAATGGGTTTTTTGATAATTAAGGGTAATTATACCCTTTCTGATCTGAAACCACTTGCAAAATAAAGCTTTTCACTAGCGTTTATATAAAGTATGCAAAGACAAAGTCAGTAATCACCACTGTACTTGATTGATCAGTCTGAATGGTCGGCTCATTCCAACAACCTCCTTGTGTCTGTAATTGTTATATCTCTTTGTAAATATGTCTTAAAATGGCACAGCATTGAGTCAGTGTGTATACTGGATAAAATTTTTAGCTACAGTATTCATTTATGAAATAAATGGGTTTATATTCACCATCAAAGGAAGGTATTTTACAGGCCATTTTGTGTTCATTTCTTTGCGCCATTTCAAACATTGTTCCTTTTGTGATGGCCACGGTGAAGGACGATCAAGTGGCAGTGGAATTTGTGCTGAAATAAAGGATCATAGATCTGTTCAGATACACTACAACGAGTGGCAATTTGTTATAGGAACTTTCAGTAGAAAAGTAGCAATGACCAAATGGTTTCCACGTTTACGATGAAAAATATCAAGCTGGGGTTTCAAGAGACATCAGAAGTTTGCGTGGACACCAGGACATATTGTCTGATTAGCATATATGAACATACACTATATGACCAAACGTATGTGGACACCTGACCATCACATCCATATGTGGTTCTTCCCCAAACTGTTGCCACAAAGTCTGAAGCACACAA
>CM040481.1:14496043-14506750 GCA_022758105.1 Pangasianodon gigas | reverse complement strand
GTGGAAGAACTCGAGTGTCCTGCACAGAGCCCTGACCTCAACCCCACTGAACACCTTTGGGATGAACTGGAACACCGACTGCACCCCAGACCTCCTCACCAACATCAGTGCCTGATCTCACTAATGCTCTTGTAGCTGAATGAACACAAATCCCCACAGCCACGCTCCAACATCTAGTGGAAAGCTTCCCAGAAGAGTGAAGGCTGTTATAACCGCAAAGGGGGACCAACTCTGTGTTAATACCCATGGGCACATTTGGAATGGGCACATGAGTGTGAAGGTATGTAATATAATGTATAAATGTACTAATATGTTTCATAGATTCTCAAGTAAATATTCACCCAGAAGCATCTCAAGTTAAAATGGGAAACTCTGATGGTTAAAATACTGTCAGAATCAGGAGTGATGTTTAGGCAAATGGGTGTGTTAGTGCTAGCTATAATTTAGCAAGTGTGTAAGTGTGTGCCATGACTGAACTCCACTGAGGGAACTCCACTGAGAGAACATGCACCACACAGAGTCAGCCATTCTGATTAGTGCTGGCCATATGGTGCTTCATGGGCAGGGCATTGTGGGGTTATTAATTGATGCTTATGGGGCCAGAGAAGGAACATACACATGCTCAGTGCTTACTGAGTTAATTCAAATTTGTATTGCAAGATGGTGTATGATTTTGGTCATTTACAATTGTGTATAATCTGCTTTCAAGCACCATGTAACTCCAGAAACTCATGAAGGCTCTTGTGAGATCTATCAGATCTTCTGGGATCTATCATACTATAGCAGCCCTGTCAGGCCCTTGTGGGCCTATTTCTCTCATCTGGCTATATCAGACTCTTGCAGCTCTATCAGACTCTAGTGTCTTTGTCAGACTCTTGTGGTTTTGTGAGACTCTTGCAGCTCTATCAGGTTCTTGCGGCTCTATCAGACCCTAGCAGTTCTATTAGGTTCTTGTGGGCTCTATATCGACTATTGCCTATTCATCAGACTTGTCCAGCTGTAAATTCTCAAATTTTCCTGCACCAAAGTCAGATTCTTCCAGCTGTTACAGCTGTATCAGACTCTTTCATCCCCCTCAAATCCTTACAGTGCTACCATATTCCTTTACGTTTCCTAGATGATCTCTTTCTGCCAGAATGTATGAGTATTGATTTTGCTGTGGCCTGAAAACTTCAAGTCTCCAGTCTTCAAGTTTTCAAATCTCCACAAGATGTACAGCTTTAAGTTTCACTGCCTATCTGATCTAGTACCTGCATTATGAAAGAGTGCTGAGAAATATTGGTTTAGCCTTTTAGATGCTACCAACTTTTGATGAATTTTATACTACTTCACTTGCATTATGTATCAATTATTTAGCCTTGTGTGGATTTCAGGATTCTTACATCAATGAAACCGACAAAACAGATTTGGATATTCACAGAAAGAGATAATGATACCCTTTTTCTAAACCCTCCCGCCTATAAAAGCAGACATTTTACTCTCTTATCTCAATAAGCATACAAATGTAGATGCAAATATGCACACATGCACACCAACGTTCCCTCTCTCTTTTATAAATGGTGTCAATTTTAGACAGCTGAGCCTAAGAGACAAAGGTTAAACTCCTTTCAGCTTCTTCGTCTTTGATCTGCTATTTTACTCACTTTTGAGAAAGAGAGAGAGAGAGAGCGTTAGAGAGAGAGAGAGAGAGAGAACGATTGCACTGACAAGCATATTATGCAGGCATGAGATCAAACCCGGCTCAGCTTCCAGAACTTTCCGTTACCGCTGAGAGTTGGAGAGACTGACATCCTGCGTAAACGTGCAGAGCAAAAGATGATGAACGCTAAAGGTCATTTTCCTCAGAGAAGCAAACAATGTGGTCTATACAGTGTGTGTTTTGTTGTCTGACAGCAAAAAAAAAGAGAAGTCCCATTTGGATTTGTTCTTATCTAAAGCTAAATGATGGAATGAAAAGCAAAAAAAGGAGTGTCTGAAAGACAGAGAAATGTGGAGCGTAAGACAGCTTTAAGAAAAGGGCTAGCAGGAGGGACTACATAAGCACAGATTTCACCATAATTGCAATCTTCTGATCTTTTTTTACTGAAAAATGGCATGCAATAGCCTTTTTTGTAACATTCAATAATTTGCCTAATGGTTAGATTTATGGTTAGTTTACTGTGGGCGTACTGCTCCATTAGTTATGGTAGTTTGCTTTTTGATAGTGTATTTACAGTAGGTGAGCTCCTTTAGCAATTACCATAATTTGCTTATTTGTTAGAGTAGCACACCCACCATATAAACACTATCATTTATACTTGCATTATTGTTAGATGTTTGTGTGTGAGTGTGATACTCCAGAATTTACAATATATACAGTGTTTACTGTAGATGTGCTACTCCAGAGATTACGGTAGTTTGTTCATTAGTTAACGTGTTTGCAAATTGGTGGTTGTTTTTGTGCTTGGTGTGCTACCTTGGCAGTTACGGTAATTTGGGGTAAATTTCCATCTTTGCAGTGGGCAGTTATGGTAGTTTGTCCATTTGTTAGGTAGAATTTGATGCTATTAGTTTACCTATTTCCACTTGTTACAGTGGGTGTGCTACGTTATCAATAGTTTAGTTTAGTTTGTTAGTGCATTTTTACTCCAGAACTTTGTAGTTTGTTCGTTTGTTAGTGTGTTTACAGTAGGTGTGCTTCTCCAGAAATGATGTTTAGGCTTGTTAATCCAGAGTTCAGGGAAGGATACGAGAAAGTACACCACTTCCATTACCTTGGTGAGAACATTGAAACTCCTGTAGGCGGATGTTAGCGTTATCTCTGGACCATCAGAAGCTGCTTATAAATGACAAGGTTTCAGCGTTAAACCTTCCTATCGAATGATTTCTTGATCAGGGAGGATGTATGCGGTTTAGAGGCAGTACGAACAGAATAAAAATCCTGATACATTAATGTGATTTACATAACGAAGCAGCACATATGATTGATTTTGTTTCTCTAAGTGGATAGAATTTATAGAGGTGAGTCTTACAATCCAGAGCCACTTATCATCTGGAAATACAGTAACGCAACTCTGAAACCATTAAAGCACTGTATAATGGCTAAGAGGAAGCATTATTCAGAGATAATTGGCCTCAGCGTTGTTAGGAGATGTGCACGTTCACTTGCAGATGAAGTGAGTAGAAAAGTTTAAGAGTATAGATGAGTTCAGTGCTGATGTTCTGCACTCAGTGAGCTTCTCGTAGTACACTGATCAATAATTTACCGTAGAGCTCTCGTCTGTTCTCCCTAGGCTTCTATCTCGATTTCTCTCTCACTTACGTTTGTTCTCGCTCAGCCTCTTCTCTAATTGCCTTTGCTCTCTACGTCTCTCTCTCTCTCTCAAATCCAATTCAAAGTTTACTTAATTGGACTGCTTTTTGTATCGCTCGGGCTCCTAAAAAATTTCTACATGCAAAAATGACTAAAAGAATTTGCACAATTTATAGATACAACAAGGCAACAAGTCTTTTTTTTTTCTTTACTTTTTTTAAAAATTCTGTTTATGTGCAACAAGCATTAAAAATTAGCATGTGACCTAAAAAAACACGCTTTAACACGCTTTCAGGAGTATATACACAATTTTGTTTCAAATAAATTTTTTGATCTAATGAAACAAGTGTTATAATCTTTTTAAATTCTGGCATTCTGTCCAGTTTGGGCGAGTCTGTTCCCACGGTAGGCTCAGATTGACAGGAGTGGAACCAGATGTGGTCTTCTGCTGCTGTAGTCTGTCCATCTCAAGGTTTGATGTTTTGATGATGAAGTTCTGAGATGCTTTTCTGCTCACCACGGTTGTAAAGTGTAGTTATTGGAGTTTCCTTTGCCTTTCTATTAGCTTGAACCCGTCTGGCTGTTCTCCTCTGACTCATCTACGAGGCGTTTCCGTCTGCAGAACTGTCGCTCACTGGATGTTTTTTGTTTTTCGCACCATTCGGTGTAAACTCTAGAGCCTGTTGTGTGTGAAAATCCTAGCAGACTAAACCATCTGGCGCCAACAACTATGCCATTTCAGAGTTACTGAGATCACATTCTTCCTGTTCTGATGTTTGATTTGAGAATTAACTGAAGCACTTGATGTGTAGCTGCAGGATTTTATACATTGCGCTGCTGCCATGTGATTGGCTGATTGCTCATTCATGCAGGAGTAAAGGTATGCCTATTTTACACTCATAGGTAAAGCAGCTACGAATATTTCACACCATAATTCTAGCATGGGTCAATGAATTACATACATATTACATATATATTACATACATATACAGTGTGTCCCAGAAGTCTCCATACATGGGGACTGTGTACTCCAGCACCACGTCGGTTGTGCCTTCGTCAGTGGATGTTCGTGGACGTCCACTTCTTGGTTGGTCCGTAACACACTTCCAGTCTTTATGAATTTGTTAATAAGTTTGGCAAAAGTGTCGTGTGTGATGTGCTCGCCATGTTTCCTGTTAAAGTTCATCGCAGCCTTGCGACAGCTTCCCGATCCAGCCATGAGAATGATTTCAATACGTTCTTCTTGTGTGTGTATATATATAATATAAAAAAAACCTTAGTATGAAAAATTTTGGAAGACAGTTTGCTCAAAATTGTTAATTTCCCCAATTTATGGAGACTTTTGGGACAACCTGTGTGTGTGTGTGTGTGTGTGTGTGTGTTCATGTGTCCTCTCTCTTTGTGCTTGATATGTCTCAGTCATGCTTTCAGGTATTCTTTGAGAATCGCTGCTTACTGTCTCTCTCTCTCTTTCTCACACACACACACACACACAAATGGAGTAGATGTGGAAGCCTGTATTTACATGCTTGGCCGCATTTTCTTTCCTAAGCTGAAAATTGCATTTGTCTATGGCTCTGGATCAGCTTAGTCTGTCCCAGACAATGCCAATGATGTGTGTGTGTGTGTGTGTGTGTGTGTGTGTACGAGTGCGTGTGAGTGTATCCTCCTGTGTTCCACACAATCCTCTGTAATCCTTTGTAAAGATTTTGTCTCGGCACTGTTGCCCAAAATTGCGGCGTAATCTTCCGTGTGAATAAACCGATCACGATGCCATTGTTATCATTTTTTGTCTCCTTTTTCTTTAACCTCAAAACACGCCGTTATTAATGACATCCCGAATCAGATGCCATCTAAAAAGCTGCACTTGTGCCAGTAAAGAGTAGGAATAAATATTGGAAGAGGAAGTCAGGCTTGTGTTAACATTTATGCATTAACTTACAAGCTGCTTTTTTATTATTTTTGCCTGTTGAAATGTAATAGTTCTGACTGAAAACCTGAATTATTGATAATCCCACCTTTTATTCTTCCTCATGTCATTTCAGGGAGTTTGTCTTCTGGCTTGTTTGAAATCTACATCCGGATTTCTGCAGCTGCTTCATAAAAATGTTCATAATAAGAATATGAATAAAACAACTGTATAACTTTAAGAATGTTAGGTTCAGGGCATGTGCGAGGTTAATAACCGTTATTTTTCTCTACAGGATTTTAGCTCCATGTTGAAGCAATTCCCTCGGAAGAAAGGAGCACTAATGTCCAATCCTAGCAGAGCCATTCTGAACCCATTGCAGACGTATTTAATCCAAACCGATTTACTGTTTGGCTGAGAAACGAAGAATTATGGGCTCATGGTAGAAGGCTGCATCCGTCTGGGATCTCGCCAGACACGACGAAAAACATCAAGGCCTTGGTGCGTAAGTATCATTACCAATATCTGTAGCCAGAGTCAGAACACAGACAGGCAGAAACAAACATGGATAATCCATAATCATAAATCAGGGAGAAAAAACAGGCAAGAGTCCAAACCAGGAAGTATAACAAGAATCTACAAACAGGAAAAATATGGAAAACAAAGGCTCGGATTTAATGGATAGAATACATGGCAAGACTTCGCGAGGACACAAAGACAGTGAGGGTATAAATAGACAAACTAATCAAGGGCGGATCAGAGAACATACAGGAATATCCACTAATCACAGCATGGAGACAAGACTCAAAATCAAAACCTATTCAGACAATCACATGATGAAAATAAAACATATCATCAACTCCAAACACAACATGAAACCCACGTTCACTGTTCTTTGATTGGCATCATGTCCCGAGAGAGGAAATCCTTTTCCATTTTCTTCTGGATGATCTTCTCTGTTTCCTTCTGGATCTTCTCCTCCATTTTCTTCTGGATAATCTTCTCTGTTTCCTTCTGGATCTTCTCCTCCATTTTTTTTTTTCTGGATCTTCTCCATTTTCTTCTGGATCTTTTCCTTTTCTTCCTGGATATTCTCCTCCATTTTCTTCTGAACCTTCTCCATTTACTTCCAGATATTCTTCTCCATGTTTTCTACAACCCAATTCCTCAATTCTCCAATTGGCTGAGCTCTTGGGAAGGTAAGCTTCTAGCCAATCATTGCACAGGAGACAGAAATAATTGTAGGCCAAGCAAAGAACTTTCAACAGTATATCTTTTTTATTTAACGCGTTTGATGAGTGACTTACATTCATCTCATTTATACAACTGAGCAATTGATGGTTAAGGGTCTTGCTCAAGGGCCCAGCAGTGGCAGCTTGGTGATGCTGGGATTTAAATTCACAACCTTCTGATCAGAAGTCCAACCTCTTAACCACTAAGCTACCACTGCCCGTGGTAGTGGAATATCAGGGATTCAGGGAATACATCTTTTGTGTCAAGCTAGTTTGAGGTTTGGTGAAAAGAAAGAAAGAATCTGACAGCAGTGGAACATTTTGACATTGTTGTGACATTCAGTTCAAGTGATGACTGATTAGCATAAAGATGGCTGTCTCAGAAGAGGAAGAATGAGGAGGGAAAAGAGAACGATGACCGTTAGCCAGCAGCAGGGAAGAGAGAAAGACAGAGGGAGGGAGTGAAAGAGAAAATGAGTGCAGTTACATCCTGTAGTGCTCAGACCTATCCGAGCCCAGCTGCTAGTCCATTACACGGCTTCGTAGCGCAGGATGCCTGCAGAGCCGAGGAGACACATCTCGTCTGATTACAGGTCTATTAAAGACCAGAGAAAGGGATAAAATTACAGAAAGCTGAAGTCACGCTGTTTGTTTTTCGCTCATGTTCTCTACAAATCCGCCCTTTCTCAGCCTGACAGTAATGACATTTATATGTCACATAAATACCGTTATATCCCAGCGCTTGTTGATTAATTTTCTATAACAGCAGCTCTGACAGTAGAGCACCTGCAAATCGTTACTGTAGAAACAGCGACTTGTACGGCGGATGCTCCACGTAAACAGATTAAAAAAACCTGTGTAATCGTTGATTTGGTGACGTTTTCTGTAAGGAGATATTTACTTAACGTTTATGGAAGGAGTCTCCAGTGTCAGCGCTTTGTAACTAAGTTTTCAGGTCCGAGAAGTTTGGTAAAATGACGAGATGTGTGGGTTTTGTTTTTTTTTTTTGGCCGTAATAACTTCAAGAGAGAGAAAAAAGTGAGGCTGTTGAGAGTACAATAGCAGCTATAAACATTAAATGTAACTATAAATGGATGAAAATTATGATGCCTGGTTCATTAATAAATAAATTAATTGCTGGCAAATTGCTGTGGTGTAAGAGGAATAAAACACTAAATTGGCTGTTTTTATATATATATAAATTTTAGATATTTGTTATAACATACAGTATATATTGGGAAGCCTCAACGTAGTCATAAATGTTCCAGTTCTAAATCAATGCTACTGAAACAATGTTACCATGGCAACGATTATAAATCAATTGATATCTATGCCTGGCTGTTGAATTCTTATTGGAGTTATGAATAATTTTAAAGTGAGTTTTATGGTATTGTTAGAGATGTAACCATGGAAACAGTCATATAATCCATCCATTGATCCATTTTCTGTATCTTATATCCTACACGGGGTGCCAACCCATCACAGGGCAAAATCACACACACATTCACACACTACAGGCAATTTAGAGATGCCAGTCAGCCTACAACGCATGTCTTTGGACTGGGGAGGAAAGCGGAGTACCCGGAGGAAACCCCTGAAGCATGGGGAGAACATGTAAGCTCCACGCACACGGGGCGGAGACAGGAATCGAGCCCCCAACCCCGGAGGTGCGAGGCAGCCGTGCTAACCCCTACGCCACCGTGCCCCTCCCCTCATCTGTATAATGATAGCTTAATGAAATGACTGAGTTGCATTTAAAGTCTGGTAAGCATTAATGCTAAACAATCTCCACAATATCACAATATTAGAAACGATCTGTAATTATCATTTCATAATAACTTCATTCAGTGTCATTTCTTGACACATGTATCGTTTCTTTTCTTGGTTCTAGGAAGATGCAGCTGCAAAATGTGATTATCTTTGAAACACAGTCATAACGTGACTTTTTGAAGCGTGGCAGCTGTTGCTTTCAGTTCAGCGACAGGTCATAAAGGTTGTCGTACACGTGAGCTAAAGAGCGTTGTGCCATTTTGTGCACTTAAAAGTCCACTTTCCACGAAGCGGAATTAGTCCAGGTCCCATTTTGTGCAGGTTTTTAAGCTGGAAGTGAACTCGCCTTGACACTCTGCTAAGTGCACCGAGCCGTGAAGAAAAGTGCGCTGCTGTTCTGCACCTGTAAAAAGCTGCCTTCAGCCCACTCCTGCAGCTCTGTGAGCCTGAGTTTGTCTCTCCACTTCGGCTGAATTCAACCGCACGAGGGTCAGCCGAGCCGGTCTGAAGCCTGTCCTCCTCTAGAACACACATCCTGTGGTTAAACACCAGTTGCATATTAATATTTACAACTGATTTTTTATTTTTAACTTCTTATTACAGTAATATTAAAAATTTTACAGAGGAATTTCTAAAAAAAAAATTTTAGATTGTAGAAAAAAATTTTTTTAATGAGAGCATTTTTTTTTCTTAAACATACAATAACAGTATCGATCACATATTTATAATTTTAACGTCATCCAATAAATGTGAATTTTTGATATGTGAATGGATAAAAAGTATTAAAAACTATAAATGGATAAAAACCCGAGCTCACAGTGAGTGCAGGATAGATGTCATGGATAGATCAAGTGCTGCGAAAGGGGGTGGGGCTCTTTCACCTTTGACCAATCAGAAGTGAGAACTCTACAAGCTTGTGTTGTGTAGCAGTTTATAACAATGAAGGCCTAGAGGAGGCTTTCAGAGGACGTTTGTGTTCTCTCTCTCTCTCTCTCTCTCTCTCTCTCTCTGTGTGTTTAACGGTGTTGCTAAAGAACATCTGGCCAGTAGAGACATTTTGCTGAGTCGTCACTAATCGTTAGATGGATTGCGGTGATACATGAGGATGTAAATCGGCTCCCAGCTGAGGCTCACGTAATGTCCGTAAATAGCAACGGAGTAATAGCAGTCATGTGGTGTAGTAGAGCTAATACTGAAGCTAGCGTCCATGCTGTGCTGGCTTTTGCATTAGCGCTGTGGATTTATGTGCGTGTGTGTGTGTGTGTGTGTGTGGGGATGCTATGCTATGCCCTGTGGCATTAGCACTGATAAAATGTGTGGATGGGTTTATTTATGAGCTGGGCCATGTCTCACACACCACCACATCTCTCTCTCTCTCTCAGCAGTCTTTCTCTTATCAGCTCCAGCAGATAGCAATCCTGAGTAAGAACAGCTCCACACACACACACACACACACACACACACACACACACACACACACTGTATCACTGGTCGTATGTCAGGCTGTGTATCGCTGAGCTTTTATCAGCGTACAGCCCGACTTTACTCAGTGTTGTGTTTAGGAAAGGAATTTGCGTCCTGTTTTTACGAAGGTGACCTTTAGCTCCGCCCACAATCCCTTTTTTTTATTCTCCTTCTTGGTTTGCATTTTGTTCCCACTTCCTGTTGACCTGTTTTTGCCATAATGAAGCTAGCACAGTTACCATGCCAACGCTAGAACAGAAAAAACTGCTTCACCTTCAGATCTTTCATCTCCTTCATAACGAGTTGCTTCATATGCTAGCTTGTTAGCAAGCTAGTGTAGCCTTTTTTAATTTGTTATCCACATGTCTTCATCGTGATCTTCATCATGATCCACTCTTGTTTGCGTTTTCTCCGCATCATCCAGCGAGAGGAAGATTAAAACCCGATGCTGTGCGCTGATGAATAATTGAAATGGCGACTCGGCGTTTAATTAACCCGCAGTTATTCGTTTCGGTGTTGGCGAAAAAAAAAAACACGTCGTGGCCAATTGATCTGCGTAAAAATTCATAAACATCTCCATCAAATGAAAAGAGCGATTCAGGGTTATTACGGAGCGAGCCTGCTGGAACAAGCCCATGATGGCCTCGGGTTTAATTAAGTGCTGCAATCGGACGCGTCCTCTGATAGAAAACAACAAAGCCTGTAATAATCTCGCTGTTCATTATCCTTGCCTTTATTTTATTCTGCTGCGTTTAGGATTCTCATGCTAATCTCAAATCTGTTTGCTAACGTGTGTAAGATTTTATCTTTGTATTGTTAGCTTTTTAGTGTGAACTTTGCGGACGGTAATGACGGCTCCATCACCCCTGTTGTAGATTTAAGCTCCGCCCACTTGGCACAACCCCCGAAAAGCTTTCTTCCTGATATATAAGTGTTAGGATATACGTGTCAATTTTCTTTATAAATCACGCTAACTGGTTTAAAGTGGAAACGTCACATCACATCACATCACACATGCTTCATCTAAAAATGAAAAATAT
>CM040481.1:14485621-14495943 GCA_022758105.1 Pangasianodon gigas | reverse complement strand
GGCAAAACAAGACTTCGCAATGAGTGAGCGAGAGGCGGAGGCTTAAGTAGTCCCGGTAATAGGCTGCAGGTGAGCTCGTAATCAGTGCTGGGTGCGGGGTGATGGGAAATGTAGTTTCGAGGGGAAAGTCAATACTCGGGTGATGGTGACCTCTGGTGACGATCAGGGGGAACCACAGAGGCCGGATTCGTTACAATTACAGAGGAATTTCTAAAAAAAAAATAAATAAATTTTGATTGTAAAAAAAATTTTTTAACATTTTTAATGAGAGCATTTTTTTTTCTTAAATATACAAAAATAAACAAAAATTTTCCAGGACCTCCTCTGGACAGTATCGATTACATATTTATAATTTTAACATTATCCAATAAATGTGAATTTTTGAAAAAAAAAAAAATACAAATTAAATACGAAAAACACGCCTTTCAGAGATTGTGATATAGTTGTGTTTATAGCTGCTATAACGTAAGCGAGAACAGAAACTAACTTGTGTAACAGAACATTAAATGTAACCATAAATGGATAAAACGTATTAACTATAAATGGATTAAAAAGTCACTCTTTAACAAATAAAAATTGTAATTGTTGGAAAATTGCTGTGGTGTAAGAGGAATAAAACACTAACAGTAACTCCGCCTCCTCACACCAGCACATTACTGATTAATTTCCTATAACAGCACCACACCATGCAACAGCACCATGATCTTTTTCCCTTCTGCTTATTTTCCTTTTTCTCACGTACGTGGCACAGTTTTAACCGTCTGCGCCGGTTCTTTAACGTTAGATACGCTTTTCTATTCATATGCATTTAAATCTTAAATCTCTTAAGCAATTAAAATTCAAATGCAATTTTTAAAGGAACCTGACGGAGCCATTAGTCTTTCTCTTTTAGTCATCGCTCCCACTTGCACTCAGATTCATATACATTCTGTATAATGAGTCTGGCGGCAGAGAGAGAGAGAGGGAGAGAGAGAGGGAGAGAGAGAGAGAGAGAGAGAGAGAGAGAGAGAGACTCCTGGGGAAAGACGTGACTTTGCTAAAAGCTTAAAAAGCCATAAAGCGGCCAGAAAGCTGCGTTCCTTCAGAGCCGATGAGAATTTAATGAACGTCTTTAGGGAAGCTGTTTGTTTCTCATCTCTCTCTCTTTCACTCACTCTCTCTCTCTCACTGGAGGAGGATGACTGCACAGGCAGAACGAGAGATAAAGAAAGAGAGACAGAGAGAGAGAGAGAGAGAGAGAAAAGGACGAGTTTGTCATCTGGCAATGACAATTCTGCTAGATCAAACATACATTCAAGTGACACCATTTTTTAAAAATAAGGATCTGATGGAGGGTCTGAGGGGTGGAGAGAGAGAGAGAGAGAGAGTGAGAGAGATGGACAGACAGACAGAGAGCGAGAAACTGATGGACGGACAGACAGAGAGAGAGACAGACAGACAGAGAGAGAGAGCGAGAGAGAGAGTGAGAGAGAGTGGGCGTTTTTTTTTACTCTCGTTTTTGAAGCTCTTTGCACAAATCCAGGTCTAAAGCTGTAAAACTATAGCATTGGAAACTATCAGAGACTTCACAAATCACAAAAACAAATATAACACGTTATGTTGCCTAGCGACGGGTCTGACTGACTCAGCATGGGCGGAGTCGAATTAAATTTGATCAACCATTCGTGCACTTGATCATGTGACCACGTATCACTACACCACAGCATTAGCACTTTTATTAGCAAACTTTGTTTTGATAACACAATATTAGCTCACTAGCAATCTTGGCTAGCTACTGCTGGAACGCTAATGTTAGCAAAGCTGAATGTTTAGCTAATGCTGTTAGGGAGCTTGTTAGCTTGTTAGCTTACCTAGCATGACTTATATTTCAGAATTAGAACCAGTGTTTCCCAATGAAACACTTTATTTAAAATAAAAATCTATACTTGTTTTGTGGATGCATTAAAATCTGATAAAAACAGACCATAACGATTCAGTTGAAATAAAAATCCAGTGTTTCCTTGTAGGTTTTTTCATAGCTTTTTTTTTTCACTCCATCAGATCATTAACTCTGACAACAGCATGAGTGAAAAGATCATCACTTAAAGCTCGGGATCATTTCAACAAGGCACGGTTTTGTTAAATAAAGAAACAATTGTCGCTTTTTTTTTAAATTCCTGAAGATCAGATCAAACGTTTGCACAGAAAAAGCAAACAGGTTTCGAGGTGATTGCTATGGAAACGAGACGTTCAGTAAAACAGAAACGAGCGGGAAACGTGTTGATGTGTGACACGCAGCAGGGTTTTAAAGTTCAAACACTGTTTAATTACACACACACACACACACACACACACACACATACACACACACGTGCGTGAAACATACAAACTTAAACAGGTGTTGAGGTGAAAAATGCGCAAGATGGTGTATTTAAATAAGGTTTATATATAAAATGTCACGGCTTTCAGGGCCGTATTTCTTGGACTATTTTGCCCCAGAAACAGGTTCTGTGACTTCTACAGTAAAGTCATTTTTTGCATTTCCAGTAATTTGATCATTTATTAATATATTTATGGTAGACAGTCTACTCCAAAATGATGGTAATTTGTACATTTAGTAATAGTATTTATGGTAGTTGTGATACTCCAGATGTTACGGGACTTTGCCTAATTGTTAGTGTATTTCTGGTTTGTCTGCTACTCCAGAGATTATGGCAATCTGAGTATTTGTTATTGTATTTATTTTAAGTTTGAGTAACAGCAGTTACTGTAATTTGTCTACTTATTAGTGTATTTATGGTAGGCGTGATACTCCAGCACTTACGGTAATTTTCCCATTCAAAGGGCAAACAGCAATAATAATAATAATAATAATAATAATAATAATAATAATACAGATTATTGTATGTGGCTTTAGAACAATTAAAAGATGATTAGTGTGTAAAAAAAATTACACACCAAGCTTTTCACATTTACACAATAAAAATGTTTTTATTCAGATTATAACGTTGAACAAATCTCCTGCCCTTCCTCTTTCTCTCTCTGTCTCAAACTCAAGAAAGATTTCTGCTTTATTGCCTCTCTCTCTCTCTCTCTCTCTCTCTCTCTCTCCCTCTCTCACTCTTTCTCTCTCAGTGTGATATGAAATATGATTTCAGCGTCTAAGTGATTGTGTGAGCGGTCAAATCTCCCTCCATTTCATTTCCACTTGCTCCCTGTCCTTGTCCATGCCCTTGTCCTAACATCTCTCTCTCTCTCTCTCTCTCTCTCTCTCTTTCTCTTTCTCTCTGTTATTAACACGAGTGTGCCGCAGCTCAGAGTCTCTTGTGGCATCCCCACGCAGCCCATAATAAGCTTTGCCGTCACTGGCACTGGCAACCAAAATAAATCATTCTCTCCAGGTGAGGCAGCCAGGATTTCTTGCAAAATAAAATAAAATAAAAGCTGCTCTGAGATCAGTATGAGGAGTGAAGCAGAAGTCTCAGGCGTGTGGTGCTGATGAAGCTTGTGTTAGTAGAACTGATCCCAGATTAGTTTTCAGACATCTTCAGGACAGAGGAGTTTACGCTTCTTTGCACTTTCTCGGTAACATGACAAGCTGTGGTTTTTTTTGTCTTATTAACTTCGAGAGAGAGAAAAAAGAGAGGCTGGTGAGGGAGCGAATGTTTGTAGCTGCTATAATTTAAGTGAGAACAGGAACGAACTTGTTTCAACAGTAAATGTAACTATAAATGGATAAAAATTAAAATGTGTCATTTGATAATTAATAAGAATTGTAATTGTTCTTTGCAGAATGCAGAAAAAAGAGCAAAATCATTAATCTGAAAGATGTGTGTGTGTGTGTGTGTGTGTGTCCTTGTCTATCCTTGCCTGATTGATTGTACTGGACAATCATTCAAGGGATAAACGCTGACGCTTTATCTCTCCATCGCATTAAGGAAAGAGGCGACATCACACAACATTGCATATCATCACTGAATCTGTGTACGCGTGTGTATGCGCTTGTGTGCACATTTGCTTGTGTGCGTGTGTGTGCACATTTGCGTGTGTGTGTGCGTGTGTGTGTGTGTGTGTGTGTGTGTGTGTGTGTGTGTGTGTGTGTGTACCCACTGGGAAGATAAAGGTAATCCCTTTATAGAAAAATGGGATGGAAACACATTATTTAAATAATGAATAATCTCCATATCAGCAGAGTGAAGTTATTATTAATCACACAGGGGAGAGAGAGAGAGAGAGAGAGAGAGAGAGAGAGAGTGAGAAACGGATGGATGGACAGACAGAGAGAGAGAGACCGAGAGAGAGAGACAGACAGACAAAGGGAGTGAGAGACGAATGCGTGGACAGACAGAGAGAGAGAAGGACAGAGAGAGAGACAGACAGACAGAGGGAGCAAGAGACAGAGACAGAGAGAGTGACAGACAGAGAGAGAGAGAGAGAGAGCGAGCGAGAGAGAGTGAGAGAGATGGACGGACAGACAGAGAGCGAGAAACTGATGGACGGACAGACAGAGAGAGAGACAGACAGACAGAGGGAGCGAGAGAGAGAGACGGATGGATGGACAGACAGACAGAGAGACATAGAGAGAGAGAGACAGGCAGAGAGAGGGAGAGAGAGAGACAGACAGACAGAGACAGAGAGAGAGAGAGAGAGAGAGAGACAGACAGAGACAGACAGAGAGAGAGACAGACAGACAGAGGGAGCGAGAGAGAGATGGACGGATGGACAGACAGACAGAGAGAGAGAGTCAGAGAGAGAGACAGAAAGAGAGACAGTCAGACAGACAGAGAGAGAGTCAGAGAGAGAGAGAGAGAGAAACAGAGGTGTATTATATTGCTTGATTATGTGCTGTAAGTGTTGCAGGTTTTGCTGTATTTAGATCTGTTTCACGTTTAGGTGTTTTGATCTTCGTTTGATTTAATTGGAGTGAAATATAAACTCTGTGTGTGAGAGAGAGAGAGAGAGAGAGAGAGAGAGAGAGAGAGAGAGAAATGAACTAAACACTCCATGTTGTGCAGTTAAAGGGAAATAACAGTGCGGTGGTGTGATGAAGCGGAGTTACTGTTACCACCCTGAAGTTGATTATTTGCCTATAACAGCACGTCCCCAGGTGTTTTATTCCTCTTACACCAACAATTACAATTCTTTCTTTATTAATAACTGACACGCCATACTTTTTATCCATTTATAGTTACATTTAAGCCTCTGCTCCCTCTTTGTCAATGTAATGTAAAATTAACTGACTGTATTTGGGTTGAATTTTGAGGAAATAGTAAAAATGCAATTTACACCAAATCTCTAACAAATACCTGTAAAGCTTTAGGGGGTTATTGTTCATCACCCAGGCGCTGGTGTACGTTTTGCTAAATTTGCATAAATTAATTTCATTAAGAGACTTGTCTTCTAATTGCGCTCCATAATGAAATAAGTGTGCATAAGCATTCCTGGAGTTAATTGCATCAGCGAGGGACACGCACGCTGTTTACAGCAGCTTTAGAAGAACTCCTGCTGTACGACAACTTTGTGCGTATGGTCCGGTCCACTTTCCCTTTTTATTTATTTAGTGTTCCAGGATATATTTGCTGAATAAAACATGGTGTGGTAAACTCCTCTGTCCTGAAGATGTCAGAAACATAAAGTTCCAGCTTTACCTCCGACTGTTACAAAGCACTGACACTGGAGACTCCTTCCATCAATGGTAAATAAAGATGTCCTTACAGAAAGGTTCACCATAGCAACGAGTATTTTCAGACTTTTTGCTCTTCTGTACTTGAATGTGAAGTAATTTGAGGGAAAACATGGCGCTGCTTAGAGACACCACTGATGTCATTAATGTTTAACATTCCTCAGTCGACTTAATTAAATCAGAGAGAGAGAGAGAAAGAGGGAGAGAAAGAGGGGGAGAGAAGGAGAGGTGGAGTTTAATTACACTGAATCAGTGTCTTTATGGTGCATGTATGGTACGCATTCTACACACACACACACGTGTACAACCCAGTATCATGGGAGACATCAGTGTAGAGCAAGAGGGATGGAAACTGTGTGTGTGTGTCTGTGTGTGTGTGTGTGTGTGTGTGTGTTGGGTCCCCACCCAGTCACTGACACACATTTAATGGCACTTGCATTTACTGCCTCTCTCTCTCTCTCTCTCTCTCTCTCTCTCTCTCTCTCTCTCTCTCAGTCAGATGCTTCTAATATCCTGCTGTCCAAAATAATGATGCAATCACAGTGTAACAAAAACACAACACACACACACACACACACACACAGAGGACCATTATTACTGTATAGTTTGGTATAATAGCTACAAATGATAAATTTATTATTATTATTATAATCACAGCTAAACTGCTGCTGTAGGTTTAGTTATTTTATCTAATTGTAACATTATAGATATAATGTAATAATAGATGTAATAATGCCTACTGCTATTGATAATATGCATATTTAATTAAATAGGTGTCAAAAGTATGTGCACCCCTGGCCATCACACTGATATGTGGTTCTTCTCTAAACTGTTGCCACAAAGTCTGAAGCACGCAATTGTATAGAACGTCTCTGTGTGCTGCAGCATTACAATTTCCCTTCACTGGAACTAAGAGGCTCAAACCTGTTCCAGCATGACAATGCCCCTGTGCACAAAGCCAGCTCCATGAAGACATGGTGTGTTAAGGTTGGAGTGGAAGAACTCGAGTGTCCTGCACAGAGCCCTGACCTCAACCCCACTGAACACCTTTGGGATGAACTGGAACTGGAGACTCCTTACCCAACATCAGCGCCTGATCTCACTAATGCTCTTGTAGCTGAATGACACAAATCCCCCCGTATATTGGGTATAGTTATAACATGGTTAGAACATAATCATATCTAATAATAATTATAATAAAAAGAATAAAAATAAAAATAAAATAAAATAATTACATTTTATAGAATAAAATTGAATAAAAAGAAAATATTTGTATCCATTTAAGCTTATTTATTTATTGGTTTGTTTTTTGTTTATTGCCTCTGAATTTCAGATTGTATTCATTTCCTTTGTGTTCTGTTTTTATTTTTAATTTTAATTTTGCAGTTTATGTGTCTGTCTATTTATTTATTTATTTATTTATTTATTTATTTATTTATTTATTTATTTATTATGTGTGAAATTCAAATAGTATTCATTCATTTCTTTCTTTTTTTTTTAGTTTTTTTGTTTGTTTGTTTATTCATGCATGTATTAATTTGTTTATTTATTTATTGGCTGTGAATTTTCAATTGATGTCCATTTGCATAGTGTTTTGTATTTACTTTTAGTTACAGAAAAGGTTTTATTTTTATTTGTTTACATTTTTATGAAATTTTAGGCTTGTTTTTGTTTTATTATGTATAGACGTATTAACCTAATGCCCAACATTTACTCTAATTCCCGAGATACTACAAAGAAATGATATATAATATATATATATATGTGGTTTCTTTTACCATCACAAATTTATTTATTGTAGTTTTCCTTTACAAAAGCCTTTTTTCCCCCCAAAAAAACACTATCTTGTATAATTTTAATGGCCTATATACTGTGTATATATACACTCCTGGACATTAAAAAAAAGGGCCAAAGCCTAAAATGGCAAAATAAAGCTTTTTATGGTCTCAACAACAAATCATTGGTCAGCAAGAATGAAACGAATAGATAAAGCAGCTTAGTGTAGATGCTTTTCCCTTTGATTTCTTTAAAGCCTTGTGGCCCTTGATGAGCTGCATCAGGTGCGGCAGATAACCAAATAATCACTAACCTTTTAAGAAAAAAATCCCAGAAGATATTTTTGGAAAATTTTATACACCCAGACATGTGTTAGTTTGAATTTTACATCAAACATGTGAATCATTATCATGATTTGACCGTACAAGAAGACTATAGAAGTGAATTTCCCTGTTTCTAGCTTTTACCCAAACAAACAGCCAAAGGAAACCGGCAAGTGGAGGCACAGGAGCTCTCAGGAGTGCATCTGTTTCATTCCTGCTCATTTACTGACCAGTGATTTGTTGTTAAGACCATTAAAAGCTTCATATTTGCCTTTTTTTTTGCCCAGGAGTGTGTGTGTGTGTGTGTGTATGTATGTATGTTTTCAGTGTTTCAGCATGTATTTTACATTATCATTTTATTTTTATTTCATTTTAGTTTGTTTTTTGCTTAAATTAGGTTTCAGCGTTCTATTAGTTATAATAATCCCCTGTGCCGTGCCACATGCAGTGTTTCCTGTTGCTCCACTCTGCTGAAACACATTTTTATAAGAGCAGCATGTGACAGCGGAGTGAGGTGAGGTGAACATGGCTGTAACAGTGTGAAGGCATGATATGGATCTCACCCTGATCAGTTAATTAACCCTGCGGACACGCCACACTGCCACCTAGTGGCCACTCTGGTCTAGCTGAGCTCCAGACTCGAATCCTCACTTGTTCAGGTTTAAGCAGGAGGAAAAGTTTATTTGCATGCCTGGCTGAATGAAGAGTATAAGTCAAACAAATCCAGGTACTCGACTGAGTTTTTACTGAATTATAAAAAGCCACTACTGCAAACACTTCACTTCAGTGTTCTGGTAAGTGCGCTGAAAAGCAAATGTTTTGCTAACAAATGTGGTAAAAATCACAAAGGTGGATATAAAATTCACTGAACTGGAGGAAAATCAGGCCAGGATGAGTCACAGGGATGGAGTGTGTAATGGATGAATAAATAGATGATTGGATTAATAGAGAGATTAATGAATAATTAGAGGCATGAAGAGATCCTATGTTGAGTCCCTAAATCAGCTGTAAATGAGAGCTGATAGCAGGATGGAGGGATTATAGACTGGGTGGATTATTGGCAGGGTTAATTATCACATTATGGTAAGCATTAAAAAAATTACTGGAGGATTTTACAGATGGATACATGGATGGATGGATGGATGGATGGATGGATTATTAGATGAATGATTAGCTAGATGAATGTTTGGATGTATAACTGGATGGATGAATAGATGGGTTTATAGATGGAAAGACGAATGGACTGATGCATGAATATATATGTGGACATGTTATTTAATAGATTATTGGATGGATGGATAAATGGGTGGACAGGTTAATTAATAGACAGATGGATTATTAGATGGATGGATGGATGGAGGGATTAATTATTGGATTATTAGATGGATGGATGTAAAATGGGTGGAAGCAATTGGATGGACAGATTATTAGAAGAATGGCTGGATGAATTATTAGATTATTGGATGGATAAATAGATGGATGGATGGAAAAATAGATGAAGAAATTAGTTACTGGAGGGATGAATGGATGAATAAATAGGCGGGCAGATTAATGGATGGATAGATTTATGGATGAGTGCATGGATTATCAGATAAATGAACTGATGTGTGTGAACTGATAGATAAATGAATGAATTATTGGATGAATGGATGGCTAGACAAATGAATGAATGATAATTCCTGCAGAAACTTCTCCATTCCTATTAGTGTTTGTAACACACACCGACTGTCTCATTATTCATTTACATTCTGAAAGTACGATCCACAATATCTACAGGCACGTGTGGAGGAATATAAAGTGGTATATACTGTATAAATGAGCTCACACTTGTTAGTAGTGGCTCAATGGTTAAGGCTCTGGGTTACTGATCAGAAGGTCGGGGGTTTGAGCCCCTGCACCACCTAGCTGCCATTGTTGGGCCCTTGAGCAAGGGCTCTTAACCCTCTCTTCTCCAGGGGGCTTTATCATGGCTGGCCCTGTGCTCTGATCCCAGCTTCCTAACAAGCTGGGATATGCAAAGAGCTGAATTTCACTGTAATATATATGTGACAAATAAAGGCTGCTTCTTCTAAAATACACACCCACTTATATCTGCTTACAGTGTGTGTGTGAATGTAAAAACTCTCTGAAAGCTTTGATTTATATACCCTTGAACACATATGGCTTGCTAGTTAGCTGTAGCTAGTTAGTTATATTCTTAGGCAAAAAGTTGTCAAGTCATGTTCAGCAGTGGAAAATAGCTGGCATCATTCCTTCTTCAGGTAGCACACAGCGATAATAAGTAATGTCATGTGGATATAATATGAAAAATTAGGTGATCAGTGATTGGGTGATGGGAACAGTGATGATCAGTGATTGGGTGCTGGGAACAATTGATTGGGCGTTGGGAACAGTGGTGATCAGTGATTGGGCGTTGGGAACAGTGGTGATCAGTGATTGGGCGTTGGGAACAGTGGTGATCAGTGATTGGGTGCTGGGAACAGTGGTGATCAGTGATTGGGCGTTGGGAACAGTGGTGATCGGGGATTGGGCGTTGGGAACAGTGGTGATCAGTGATTGGG
>CM040481.1:14463696-14485521 GCA_022758105.1 Pangasianodon gigas | reverse complement strand
GATTGGGCGTTGGGAACAATGGTGATCAGTGATTGGGCGTTGGGAACAATGGTGATCAGTGATTGGGCGTTGGGAACAATGGTGGTCAGTGATTGGGCATTGGGAACAATGATGATCAGTGATTGGGAGTTTTGTGGAATTGATATGCACAAGTGGGGAAAAAAACACAGAGCTTACAAGTGTGGTGCACTGGCTGGAGTTTGACAAACCTTTATATCGCCTCTGACATGGCCAATGTGGATTGGACTGCTGTGTAAAATAGAATTGAATGAGATCTTGACGTGAGGTGTGACGTGACGCTACACATGACACTACACGTGGAGCTTGACGTGACGTATCCGGTCTGAATTTACCTAAAAACTCAGAGTGATCTGTATGGGTACGCTCTGGGATCAACCTCTTCACCTGGAGTTCTGCAGTTCAGCCCCTAATGAGGGATTTTCTCTTTAGTACTGAGGTGAAGACAAGTGTAAACAAAACACACACACACACACACACACACATTAAACCATAAACGTCAAACACAAGGTCAGCTGTAACCTGTGCAATGCAGAATTCAAATCCATGAGCCAAGAGGATGCGAGTGCTGAGCTAAAGCGATTTGCTAATCAACACACACATACACACACACACACAGGTCAAACAAATGCTGATGCTCAAGCTTGTACTGGGTGGAAGAATCCGCCCATGTCATGGAAAAGGTGTATCTCTATTCATCATCATTACAGAGAGACTGAATGAGCCTGTGGATTGGTGAGGGATATGGAATACAGGCAGCGGTGTGTGTGTGTGTGTGTGTGTGTGTGTGTGGGATAGCTGCTCATTAGGCATTGGGCAACTTCCTCTAGCTCATTAGCTACTTCATCATCCCTGAAAGCTCAGTTTTTTCAACAGGTCTGTCTTAATTAAGCATGAGCACTCTCTCTCTCTCTCTCTCTCTCTCTCTCACACACACACACACACACTTTTTCACACACAAAAATGCAAACACATTCCTTTTCTGTACATCTGCATTTCTTTCTAGCTGCTTAAGTAACTGTATCTCATCCTACATTATCACTTTTAGCACACAAGTTACTTTTTGACAAGTTCAGTTCAAGTTCACATTTTGACAAGTTCAGTAGTTTATTCACTGTCGCTAAACTTGCTAACGTTTTCTGCTGCTGATCCTGACTAAACTATGTTAGCAGCTAACAAGCTAGCCACATAAGTTAGCTACGTAAGCTGTGAGTTTGCATTATGTTCTAGTACACGTTATTGTTTCCACAGTAACAGTTCAGTCACAGGGAATAATAAAATATATCGCGATATCGTGACGTTTTCTTGAAGTAAGGAGACGTTTATGTAACATTTATGGAAGGAGTCTCCAGTGTCAGTGCTTTGTAAAAGTGAGAGAGAAAGATGTAGCTTTGAGTTTTCCGACATCTTCAGGAGTTTATGCTTTGCGGTTTCTTGGTAAGATGACAAGCTGCGTTTTTTTTGTTGTTTGTTATCTTAATGTCAATTAATTTTAAAAATCCTCACAATGGCAATTGCAGTTGATGTTATTGGCGCCCCGTGTGAGGAGCGCTTTGTACCAATCAGAGCTAAAGATGTAACTTTAACTTTTCTGACATCTTCAGGACAGTGGAATTTATGCTTTTCAGTTTTTTCAGTAACATGACATTCTGCGTTTTTTTTTTCCAAGAGTGTTTACTGCATCAAATGATTTCAAGCCTATTCTAGAAATGGTTTCAAGTAAAACCCTTTTAAAAAGCTAGAACTTTTAGCTATCTAAAGAACTTAGTGTGAGTTTAGTGTGTCCTTCTAGCTTTATCTGTTTGTTTATGAATTCGTTCACATATTAAACCAGTTAAAACAAATAAAAAAACCTCATCAGAACAAACGTCTTTCAGTGAAGTGGAATTCCAATTTCAGGAGTTTTGCGTCTCTGAAATTAGACTTGAAGCTTCGTTGACACTCGGTTTGTCTCCATAGTTTACGTTTGACAGAATGATTAGAAGCGTCTAATTGAAAGTGTGGATCGAAATTGGAAAAAAAACACTTTTGATTAAATCTCCATGTCTTCCTCAGGTAATTCAGTGGAAATTTAAATCGAGTAAAACTTATTCCCCGTTTTTAAACATTTCCTATTATTTATCACACTGTGTGTGTGTGTGTGTGTGTTTTCTCAGCTGTCTTAATTCAGTTTGATTGCGATTTTGTTTGCGTGTAACACTCGGCTTATTCTGGCGGAATTAAAGCGCATGAATATTCAATTAGACTCGTTTTCGTCTATTGAATATTTCATTTGCACGACTCTAACAGGCTTTGACCTTGATCTCGCCGTCCTCGTTTATCAGAAAGGCAATTTACAACCGTTCTGATTAACTGCTAATGTTTCATCGAGCGCATTAACTAGGGTGTGAAGCTGTAATATGGAAATGTTTACTTTGCGGTTATTTTAGGAATGAGGTTTTTTCCATCATGATGAATTCTCTGAAGAGAACAAATTGTCCCTCTAATTTGGCTTTTATTCGCTACATGCTAGCGTCAGAGGGAATTCCCGTGCACATGTAAGAAAAATACTACATTTACATGCTAATATCAGTCTTGTTATGTGCATAGTGTATGAAACATGCTAATTTCACTAATTAGCTAATTAGTCTAGGAATATAAATGTGTCACTTAGGCTTTTATTTATAACTGAAAACATCTAGGCAATGATAGAAAGTAATTGTGTCAAGTTCAGAAAAATATGAGAAGAAAGACAGAAGAAAGCCAGTCTCACATTTTCTGTGAGACGTAAGTGGTGGATGGAGGAAAAGAGAAAGGGCATTGTGTTCATGAGAACAAAAAACTGGGCCAAGTACTGACCCCTGCTGAATGCTGAAGTGAAGCTGATGGTACGGTCCAATCAGAAGGTAGAGTCTTAATTAAGCAGCATCTGTGCACTCCAGAGGAAAGATCTGTCCCAAATCTGAAGGCAGCTGCCCACTGAGGGGGCATTTTGTGGCCAGATTTGAAGGCGGGGTCACATGTCTTCTTCCCAGGCCAAGGTCACACCTGGTATTAACAACCGATCATAAGTGGAGAGCCAAAACGCATAGCCATTTTGACTGTGTCTCTAGTCACCACTTGGGATCGGATTTCCAATTTTCATTTCCAACGGAGACAAGATGAGTCCTCGGTACAAATGGAGATAAGGCATCTTGTTTTGCTGGCGTTCCAACTACAGTTAATCTAGCTTGGAAAAGTCTATCATTCAGTGCAATTTCCAAACAGTCTCACAATGATGATGTAATGACCCAATCGATTACGTGGACCTTTATTGGTGTCCAGGACGCATCAAGATGTTTTTGCAAATGTTATGAGGTCATATGCATCCCGGACCACCTCTGAAGTTGGTTTAAGTGAACGGAACACAGTGCGTCTCTGAGACATACCTGTACTTAGCGCGGTCCGTTTACACGCAGGGTATTAATACCAGGTGTGAATGAAGCCTGGAAGCCCTGTGATCGTCGACTGTCAGAAGTCGGTCCGCGCCACCTGATCACTTTATGTATCTAACTTGTATCGAATTGGGGACCCTGGAGCTTCAAGAAGGTAACACTACCTGCTGTACCACACTGCTGCCCATGGTAGGATCAATCCCGTGTATAAAATGTAAAACTGAGTATGTAGAGTTTTCAGTGAAACTCACAGTGAATCCAGACTACCAGATATTCCAGAAGATAGCTGTACGTTCTGCGAGTTTGCACAGAAGTAGATGAAGAGAAACAGATCTGTAGGTAACTCTAATCTGGCATAAAGTCGTAAAAGAGTTCTTGAGATCAGCGGTCCTAGAATGCTCACGATATCGATCCTGCAATACTACACGGGTCTAAAATCCACCAATAGGATGATACCAAACTCACAGACCAGCTGTAGATACGGTCGTGGCGGTGACGATAAACAAAACATGCTAACGGACAGAAAAATGATCCTTATCGCTTCATCAAGCTCACTCTGAAGAATGTGTGCTTATGCGAATGTGTGATGACGTAAGCAGAACGTAAGAGAATCGTTTTCTTTTATCGTAAGTCTATCGTTAGACAAACTCACAGTGTGACGAGTAATAAATCATAGAAATCTTTAAAGACTGTTGAATTCTCACAGTCTTAAAAAAAAAAAAAAAAGGCGGTCATGGTTCGAAGTGGGGGAGGGGGAGGGGGAGAGGGGGGCTATTAAACAGAGGCGTGACCCAAGAAAAATGGGAATAATTACACCGCTTAACATTGATGCATTGAACACGGTGGTCAGCTGTGGTGGAAGGTCACTGGAGATTGTTTCGGGTCAGACGATTTGTGAGGACCGGTGTGGAAGGTGATGCTTCATATTACAGATGGAGATACAAAGCTGTTTCCTCATCCTCAGAGACTCTTGTATACACACACACACACACACACACACACACACACACACGGAGATGATGAATGGTCCTCCAGTGTGTTAGCTGTGCTGTGAACTGGGCATGGCTGTGAAGCTGAGCCGTGTGTAATAACAGGAAAGGAAGACTCCGGAGCTGATCTTTATCTCCTCCCTCGTTCTTCTTCTGCTCACGCTGCTCGTATTCTGATGTTTCTCCTGATTACTCGGAGGTGGAGGGTTCGAGTTCTGGAGAAGACACTGAGTTCTGAGCTGATTAACCGTACCGTGTTTGCGTTAGGAGTCAGCTGACTGCGTCCGAATTGGCTTTTACAAAACATAATAATAATGCCTTCATCTGTGAACTGAACTTATTATTATTATTATTATTATTATTATTATTATTATTACCTTAATGAACAGAATAAATAGATATCCTTCAGATACTGCTCTGTTACAACAATTCTATTCAATTCTATTCAATCTATTTTATTATCTATTCTGTTACATTACATTCTGTTCTATTGTATTCTATTCATTTCTATTATACATAATTCTATTCTATTGCATTCTGCATTGTTCTACTGCACAATTCTATTAAACATGATTCTATTCTGTTCTATCACATTCTGATCTGTTCTATTGTATTCTATTCTACTGCATTCTGCTTTGTTCTACTACATTCTATTCTATTCTATTAAACATGATTCTATTCTTTTCTATCACATTCTATTCTATTGCATTCTGCATTGTTCTACTGCACAATTCTATTAAACATGATTCTATTCTGTTCTATCACATTCTGATCTGTTCTATTGTATTCTATTCTACTGCATTCTGCTTTGTTCTACTACATTCTATTCTATTCTATTAAACATGATTCTATTCTTTTCTATCACATTCTATTCTATTCTATTCTGTTGCATTGTTCTACTGCACAATTCTATTAAACATAATTCTATTCTGTTCTATCACATTCTGATCTGTTCTATTGTATTCTATTCTACTGCATTCTGCTTTGTTCTACTACATTCTATTCTATTCTATTAAACATGATTCTATTCTTTTCTATCACATTCTGATCTGTTCTATTGTATTCTATCTATATGAATTTTCTATCTCTTCTGTTACATTCTACTTTATCCTACTCAAATCTAATCTTCTATTCTGTTCCATTACTCGCATATCTGTTTTATTGGGTTCTATTCTATTCAATTCTATTATATGTAATTCTATTCTGTTCAATTACATTCTACTTTATCCTACTTGAATCTAATCCTCTATTTTGTTCCATTACTCTCTGGTCTGTTCTGTTGTTTTCTATTCTATTCAATTTTATTCATAATTCTATTCTGTTCTATTACATTCTGATCTGTTCTATTGTATTCTATTCATTTCTATTATATATAATTCTTTTCTGTTCTATCACATTCTATTCTCTTCTATTCTACTGCATTCTGCATTGTTCTACTGCACAATTCTATTAAACATGATTCTATTCTGTTCTATTACATTCTGATCTGTTCTATTGTATTCTATTATATTCTACTGCAATTCTATTCTAATCTTCTGTCCTGTTCTACCCTGTTCTATTCTTTTTCTAATCTTCTATTAATTTACATACTCCATTCTGTTCTATTCCATTCTGCTTTGTTCGACTGTGATTCTATTCTATGTAATTCTATTCTAAGCAATTCTACTCTATTCTCTTCTACTCTATTCCAGTTCTGAATTATTCGACTCAATTCTATATTCTCATCTTCTATTCTACTCCATTATGCTCTATTGCTTTCTGCTCTGTTCTGTTGTATTCTACTGTAATCCTCTGTTCTAATCTTATTGCATTTTTATTCTAATTCTATTCTACTCCATTCTATTCTATTCTCTAATCGTCTGTTATTTTTCTATTCTATCACATTCTGCTTGGTTCGATTGTATTCTATTCTACGCAGTTTCTTTCTTTCCTATTACGCTACAGTGGATATAAAAAGTTTACACACCCCTGTTAAAATGGCAGGTTTTTGTGATGTATTAAAATGAAACTAAGATGAATCATGTCAGAAACTTTTCCACCCTCAATGTGAAATTACATCGGATAAAAATTAAGTGAAAAACAGAAACCGAATCAGAAACATTTTAGGGAAAAATAGGAAAAATAACAAACTTACAATAACCTTTTTGCATAAGTATACACACCCCTAAACTCATACCTTGTCACAGCACCTTTTGAATTTATTACACCACTCAGTCTTTTTGGCTAAGAGTCTATCAGCGTGGCACATCTTGACTTAGCAATATTTTCCAAATCTTTCTTGCAAGAACATTCTAGATCCATCAGATTGTAAGGGTATCTCCTGTGCACAGCCCGCTTCAGGTCACCTCACAGTCTTTTAGTCAGATTCAGGTCTGGACTCTGGCTCGGTCATTCAAAAACACTGATCTTCTTTTGCTTAAGCCAGTTCACAATAACAGGTAGCTAATAAACTAGCAACTCGGAAATTTCTGTTGTACAGGAGAAGTGTTCAATAATTTCATTACAGACCTGTGTGTGTGTGTGTGTGTGTGTGTGAGTGATTCCTCTTATACACCACATGTATCCGAGCTTATTCATCCACAGACTCTTGGCATTTAAGCTTTGAAAGGCCAATTTGTAAAAAGGTTTTAATCCAATTTGCGGAGGATAATCAGGATTATAAATCATACGTTCAGTGTAATGCTAATTCATTATTGGCTAAAGGCAAAGGAGATTATGTGACATCTCACATGCTAAAGTTAATGCTAACGTTAATGAATTCTGCACGATACAGTACGTAGTAAGATTCGTGGGATTTGTCGGATGCTACATGCTAAGGTCAGTGGGATTCTGCATGAATGCTAATCAGAGCTCCATGCTAATATATGTACATATGTATGGTTTTTATTATCATTATGTTTTTTGTTTATTTTGTCAAATTGGATTTCATTTAAGCGCATGTCAGGCTGTTATAGGAAAATAATCAACAATGTGGTGGTGTGATGAATCAGACTTTATTATTATTATTATTAAACATTGTACTTTTTGTCCATTTATAGTTACATTAAATGTTGTGGAAATCCACGAAACAAAAGGCAAAGTCTTTGTTTCTTTGAGTTGACTCTTGAGTCCATGTCACGTGACTTGAGTCCAACTTGACGTACTTCTTTTTTTAAATATATTTTAGAAAAGAACAAATAAAAATAAGAAAAATCAATTAAATAGCCCTAGAAAACAAATGCTGTTAATAATAATATTTGTGTTGTATTTTTGTGTTATATTCCTCTTATATTCATTTTTTTTTATGTTTTTGTCATTTTTGTGTTATGTCGTCATTACATAATTTTTTAAAGTTATGTTTTTGTTTTATAATACTGTTATATTTATGTTTTGTGTTGTATTGTGTTTGTGTTATATTTTTGTTATAATGCAGTTAGATTTACTTTTTGTGTTATATGTGTAATTTTTGTTGTATTTGTCTTATAATGCTGGTGTTTGGTGTATTGTGTTATATTATTGTTATAATGCAGTTATAATTCATCTTTCTCTTATGTGTTTGTAATGCTTCTGTTATATTTTTGGGTTATAATGTTGTCATTTAATTTTTTTTAGTGAAGAGACATTCGTTGGTGGAGCTTCGGTGGCTCATCTTTTCCCTTTTCTTTAATCTGAGCAAATCAAAACATTTGAAAAAAAAATCATTCATATAAAATTAACAAAACCATCAGAGATTAAAGTAAATAATAAATACAGTAATTTTAGTGATTAACAATAAGAATAGATGTGAGTTGTGTGTAAAAGGACAGATGTTTTTCTCTTGTTATATACAGTATGCATGTTTATTCTGTCTTTTTTTTAACGTCAGTAGAATTTGCTTTAAAAGAATACTTTTAGAGAAAAATTAAATATAGCTCTTCTTTTCTCTCTCTCTTTTTACCATACATGTACTCAAGCCAAGACATGTTTAGCATCTGATATTTGCTTTTTTCTTTGTTTGCTTTTTCCCCTGAGCTACACAAGGCTAATAAAAGTCAAACTCGTCATATCTGAGTGTTAAAAGTGTTTTCTTTATTAGACTTTATCTTGTTTTATCTGCTGTGACGCATGAACTGAATCGGGTGTGTGACTGGGTTTAGATTAGTGCATTCAAAAGATGCCCCATGATCTGCATGGAATTTTGCATGTGTGTGTGTGTGTGTGTGTGTGTACAGTTGTTAGTGAAGAAACTGATAAACCACTGTGTGTATTGATATTATAATAAAATACCCAGTTACTATAGAAACGATAGAAGGTGCATTAATATAAAGCTGTGATTTGCGGCTGCACTACTGTCAGAGCTGCTGTTATAGAAAACTAATCAACATCATCTGACCAATCAGAATCCAGAATCCAGGAATCAGCAGCGCTGTGTTAAAGATTTTATTGGTCTTTCATGTCATTTGTTCAAACGCTTGAGACAGAGGAACGTCTCTGTAGTCTCTTTCCTGTCACTGTTAATTTAAACCGAATAGACATTAAAGAAGAAGCCCTGTGCCTTTAAAATGCACTGTGAGGAAGTGAGAGAGAGAGAGAGAGAGAGAGAGAGAGAGAGAGAGTGCTTAGCTGTCAAACACCATGTCTATATTAGGGAATGAATGGGCTACACACTGAGAGAAAAGCACTAGACCTTGTTTTCCTTAGCAGAGGCCTAAAGACACAGTTGAGTCACTGTTCCAGCGATTCCAAGGGCCTCCTTACCCAGATGTGTAGAAAAAAAAATGTCTAAGACACCACTGCCAAGTTTTGTGTTTTCTCAGGGCTGGCATATTCTCCAGGAATGTCTGTGACACCACGTCGCGACGTTTGAACTTCTCTTTTGTTTTTTTATTTCTTCATATTTGACCGTTTGCGCAAGGATGCTTGTACAGTTACAGGGTTTGACCATTTAGGAGGAGAAGGGAAGAAGAAGAAAAGAAAGAAAACAAAAAGTCAAGAGCCAAAACATTGCAGCAATCCACCAACAAGCTGGCCCTGAGTCGTAGACCTTTACGCGACGGCGTGCCTGTTTTTAATCAAAACCAACTCGCAGACGTCAAACACAGTGAGAGTCGGAGCAAGAGAGAGGAAGTAGTGAACTCTGAGAAAACTGTGGGAGGACGGAGAGGGCAGAAAGTAGAGAGAATAAGCAGATGACATTAAATAAGAAAGAGAAAGAGAGCAAGAAGTAGACAGAGAGAGCGAAAGAGATGACTCAGTCTTGGAAATTGTCAAGAGCGCATGGAGCAGTAGAGAAAGAGAGCAGTCATATCTGCGTCAGCTAAAACCAGCTAATGCGATCAAGATGAGTGTCTGCTGCTGCCGCTGCTTCTCGCGCCGCTTCACTCCGGCTCTATTCGTCCCTCTTTTTCAAATTCTCTGCCTATCTGTGGCCTAGTTGAGAAGCAGCTATCGCACCTGATCTGGGAACTTGAACACTATTGAAAGAGAGGAGACGGGATCAGGAGGTCGAGGAATGGAAAGAACCGTTGGCTTCTTGGTGCAAGTTTTACAAATGAAGAGCTAGGAGAAGTAAATTACTTCCTTGTCATGGAAACCTGGATCTAATGGTAAAGTAAGGTTTCGGATGTAAGGTTTGTTTTTTTCTGAGGTGGACTTTTATGCAAAAAAAAAATGTTTTACTGCTCCACAACTGGGCTGTAGAAAGCTCACCCTGGATGCGTGCAATCTCAGTGACCCAAATGACCTCAGAACAGGGACAGTTGTGTCAAGAGTGATCTCACCCCCCTAGTGAGGACATTGGGTAACAGGCTGCGACATCGCCAAGACCAAACATCTCTGACCAACAGACTGAGAGACACCAGAGAGGAGAAAAGACCAGCATTGCGGAAGCAAGGTACAGATCTTTTTGCTTTATTTTATTTTTTTTATTTCTTTCAGTAGCCCTTCTCTATTAAAGATACTGAACAGTCATGAATAGATATGCATATAGCCTGAAGAAACAGAGCAACCCCCTCCTGGGATCAACCAAGTAACCAGATGTTCCCTGCAGAGAGATTCCGCTCACCAGATGTGAGAGGAATGCTCTGATTAGGGAACGACTCCCTCGGCCGCTAACCGCCAACTTTGAGATCATCTGTGAGCAAGCCACTAACCGCTAAATCCACAGAGATGTCAAGAACATCACGAGCTCCTGCTGTTGCAGTTTGTAGCTGAGACGCCTTCTCATTTGTCACCCCACTTCTTTGGAAAGTTCATTTTGGAACTTTCCAAACTTTTAATGGAGAGTTAGCTCGCATCTGGAGGCTAAGTAGTGCAGAGTGGTGCAGCGTTACTTTTGTACCATTGAGGGGGTGGAATTGAAATACTTACCTGATTAAACAGTCATAAGGGTATGACATATGACAATGATCTGACGTGACATGTTGCTGTGTAACTCTATAGGTTTGCACATGATGAAGTTTTGGAGGAAGTATATTTTGTGAATTGTCTAAATAGTACTAATCTGTCCTTATCTTGACTTGCCCTATAATCAGCACTGCCTTTTTCTATTCATTCATTCATTCATCTTCAATAATCACTCTGTCCTGGATCGGATTGTAATGGATCCGGAGTCTATCCCGGGAATAGATCCTGGATGGGATGCCAGTCCATCACAGGGCAGCACACACACACTCATTCACACCACATTTTTCTAGTGTTTCTGCCTTATTATCATTTAGCAGTCTTTTAGTAAATATATGTGTACATTTTTTTGTTGGCCAAACCAAACTAAAAATTCCCACCAGATTTACAAACATTTGCTGATATTTTTTTAACCTCACATGCGTATGTTAATAAATGCCAATTAGCTGTAAATTACCAAACGGGTCCATAGATGTTTTACATTTAGACACGCCTACGAAACTCCATGAAAGGCAAAGCTCACAGAGAGCTGAAAACAACAAACAGTGATTAAATAGTGTAAAAGAGCCTCCTAAGCATGGCGTGTGTTAAATCTTCCAGTAACGCAGCACATGATGCACAATAATGCTTCCTCCTTTTATAGGGTGCCATTACTTTTGTCCTAACTCGATGGCTAGTGTTATTTGTCTTAATTTATGGATTTGTTGTGGATCGTTTTTTTTTTTTAAGTTAATATGAAACAACTGAGTTTTACAAAATGGTCATTAAATTTGTATGAAAATGAAAAGAAAGAAAGAAAGAAAGAAAGAAGTGATTTAAACTTGACAGCATATTCTGTAAGAATGTTTTTCTGAACTAAATGGATATTTATGAACACTATATTTCTTGTGAATGATTTATGAATGCATTTTTCGTATCCAGTTTGATTCAGTTTCGTAACTAGCTAGTATCATAACATTTTTGTGTTCCTTCAGTGCAGTTCATTTAAGCCATCCTGCAGTGACTAAACCATGTTTGGCTTGTCCCGTGTCTCTTGTTTATGCCTTGGATTATGAATGAACCCTTTATCATGTGTTGCCTTGTATTTTAAGGACCATATCAGAGGATAACTGGGTCAGAGTTTGAATATGTGTACAGAGCGCTGAATTGCAGAAAGCTGTTGTGGTTCTTTTTGAATAGCTGTTGATGACCACTTAGGGATGATGGGGATGATTAAACTTGACGTTAAGTGCTGTGCTCACATCTGACATCTGTTAAATTTGTCAGCTTTCATGGAGGGACTGGAAGGCATCTCAGAATAATATGAACTTGTGTGTGTCTCTCTCTCTTCTCCTCTTTTGCTCTCTTTTATTCTCTGCTTTTTTCCTCAGGTCTGCTTTTGCACTTTGTGTGGGCGTCTGTAGCAGGGCTCTATGGAATAGCAGAGGTCATTGGCCATGCCTGTAGCCTTGCGCACAAGGAGCTGGGAGGATCATGTAACCCCACACTCGAGGAAACAGTACAGCTACGATGACCTTGACCTAGTTTGCTGCCATGCCAGTGTTGGAGGCAGCGGTTCCCCCACAGGTCGAAGACGGCGAGCGAGATGTGCATCGATGCCAGAATGTTGCCGTCATCTTCCTGGCTTTGAAAGCTATCCTGGGGAAGATAGGAACAGAAGAGGAAAGACTTTATCTGGTACATTTAAGGGTATAGCAGCTAGCTATGAAGGTAAAAACAGTCAAAAATTTACCAAAGGTCACATTTTTGTGACGGTCAGAAAAGCAATGGCAGATGAAGACATTATCCAATCAAAAGACAGTCCATCAAGTCACAACCATTCAGCACCCATTTCCAATCATTTTCTTTATGAAAGCCTTGATGAAATACATAAGAAAGATAAAGAGATCTCTAGTGAAACTATGTCCACATCCTCTGGCAGTTGTTCAGCAAATGCTGTAGAAGAACAGGCCAAGGAACTAGATTTCTCTACAACAGCTGAAACCAAGAATATCTGCAAAGATAATGCTAAAATCAACTTTTCTGAAATTATCCCAAATAAAGAAATGACAATGGAATTAACAGGAAAGCCTGAAACAAACAGTGAGCCAATGGTAGAAGGCAACATTGGTGATCCTGTGGTAGAAGCAAGCATGCTACATCGCCAACAGGTAATGAGGGTAGGTGTAGAAGCAACAGTCACAGTCAATGATAAATTCGATCCGGAGGCTTCACTTGTACCTGATGAGCATAGTGATGCCATCATAAGTACTGACCTGACCACAGAGATCAAGCAGTCTGAAACTTCTCAAATTCCCAACAATAGTGTTTTTCCAGATGTTATCCTTAATTCTAACATTCCAAACTCTAACAATGACCAGGTAGTCACACGTGAAGAGGTTCTGCAGGTTCATAACCTCAACGCATCCACAAAACTTGAGTTTTCCCCATGTGTATCCGGAAGTACTAGTAATCCTGACAAATGCAGAGATTGCCATTCCAAACTGGACACCATTCCCGAGGTATCCTTTACTGAGTTGGGGGAGGAAGCACTGGGTCCGGTGATGAAGGACATGTCCGGCTCCCATATCACAACTTTAGTGGATCTTAAGGGTGCTGGAAACACTAAAGGCAGTTCAGAACAACTGGAGATACAGAAGGATATCCCTGAGGCAGGATTTCTAGGAAATTTCCAAAACAACATCACTGGGGTCTCGCCGGACTGTGAGTCTTCATTAGAAAGCAGAATGGAAGCCTCTGATCACGTGATGATTCTTCAGACAAGTCCAAATATAGATGAGGTGGAGAGAGACCCCAAACCTCAGGAAGTTCCTGTCAGGCTCCGCACACGGAAGGTAAGATACGCTGATTTGCTTACTGAATTTGTGTTCTTTAGCCAATGATAATGAGCCTATCATTCAGGCAGTCATACAAACCTTGGTTAGATGGATCAGATATGTTGGTGAGATCCTCAGGAGCAGGACTGCATCTTCCTGCTGTATCATTAACCTATAGTCTCTGTGATGCAAGTCAAAGATCAGGAGGAGATCAATGCAATAATTAATATTCTGCTTTAAATAAGTAAAGGGATACTTACCACACCTACACATGCTAATCCATTGTACCTTCCAGTACAAAGCTTCCAGCCACGATAAAGCTCAATATTCTTCATTCCACAAGCACCACATGCATAAATATGATTGTATGGAAAATGAGATGGTAAGTTTTGCCTCGGGTGAAATGTTCCACTTTTACGGTATCCTATTAATTTTAGTGCATCTCCATAAAAAATCCAATTTCAGTCACTATTTTTTTCTTTGAGCCTGATTCATCTCTGTGTGGTGAGGAAGTTAAAGAGCATCAGAAAGTATGACAAGTCCCTATCACACATAAGAATATGCTTCTCAATTCCCATTGCAGAATTTTTGCAAAAGTCCCAAGAATTATCTGTTCCTGAGAATGATGTAAGTTGTTCTCCAGGCTCCACAAACACACATTAGTGTGACATTTATGAAGCCATTGTATGTAAATCATCATCTACAACTAGCCAGTTGGAAAACATTGACATCATTGCATGTGCTTGCATCAGTGGCCTGGGGATCGGTAAAAGTTTCTAACCTCGACAAGACCAGCATTGCAAGATAAAAGATTGAGCTAAAGATGTGTGTGTGGCTGTATATGTGTGTTCTTTTTGTAGGAAATAAAAGCATCATAGCATTTAAAACCAGCTCATGCTGCAGTCTAAGTCCAGTACGTTTGTGTGTCTGCCAGAGTTGGTCTGCTCCGTCTGTTTATCCTGACATATTCCTCCCACTCTGGGGACCTACTCCAAAACACAGCCATTATTTAGAAAGCAAAGCCCGTTAGCGTTTATTGAGGAACTGGCCCTGAAGCAACACTACAAAAACAACCAACAAATTGTCTTAGTTATAGCTATAAATTAATGACTAATGTTTAAAAATACAAGGTAGCTGTTGACACTATTCAGTCGCTATTATTTACTTATCTGTATGCAAATGTTATGTAGCTGAACCTATAAAAATTTTGGTTGAATTACGCAGGATTAGCTGTTAGCAATGATTTCAGATCCTCAGTGCAAATCTGATATTTTCAAACGTCACTATATTTTTCTATATTCATATATGTGAAGCCACGAGGCAGATGTGACAGCGAGAATGAGAACTAATACATCAGTCTAATCTATCTGCTGCTACGTACACTTTGTATTTATCATAGAATTGTATTATGGGAGCTAACTATTAGCATTCAGCTGGTTTGTATCATCACTGTTTGAGAGATTAGGGATAAAGCTGTTGTTAGTTAGCTTTAGCTAATGCTTAGTGTTTGCTTATGTTTTTTGGTGAAAGTCGCATTAATTTAGCCTCCGTGTGGGATTTAGAGTTGTACTTTTACTTTCATACTTTAAGTAAATTTAAGGATTTTCATTTTTTACTTTAGCTTGTGTGAAGAATTTGAATTTATTCAAATAATTTTTCATAAATATTCAATCCTTTCAGAACTAAGTGAAACAGTTTGTATTCAGGATTATACATCTTTGCTGGAGGTGTGTGTGTGTGTGTGTGTGTGTGTTTAACTAAGCAGAAATGACTCCTAATATTGAATGTGTATGGATTCCATTTGTGTTTGCATTCCCTCAGCCTCCGCACGCGAGAGAGAGGCGATGAATCTAACGAAGCTGGAGTGATAATGATGACAGTAATAGCAATAATTGTACGTTCCATAATGAGCTCTCTGGGGGTTTTTTTCCCGTCCATTTGGCGCTTTTAGTTTCAGCTGGTGGAATTTGCTGAAGCAGATTTGTTTCAATTTTCCGATAATGATGTCGCTGGGGAACATGTTTGCGGTTACCTGTTGCTCAATTTGTTAAATTTTTTCTTAGCGTGAATTTTCATAATGCGAAGATATATTCCTGGGCATCAACAAGGCGGAGCTTAAGTTAATATTTGAACACAACTGGATCAAATCAGCACTAGAAGTTCATTTTAATTCTTTGACTCAGCTTTCATGTGATTATCCACTAAAATCTTCTCAATAATTTTAGCTAGCTTGAACTTATAGATATATAATGTATAACATCCAGGATGCCAGACAGCCTAGATACAAGGCCATCGAACCCCACATCCAGGATGTTATGTTTAGTCACAGTCAGTTTTGTAACTGACTGAATAAATGTAACTTAAGCCCTGCCCCTTTTGACTAAAATTAGGTTAATAGTTCTTAGCTGCACAGGTGTTCAAGTCCAAACGCCAGCACAACTTCTGACAAACACTTCCAGGCCACATCCTCATTTCACAGTATAAAAACTAGTCAAACATTGCGAAGTCTTGCCAATATTCTCATTGTATACATTTTGAGCCTTGACACCAAGACCTTCCTCAGGTGTCACCTTGTATGAAAAGTTACAAATTTGCAAAGTTAAAAGTTTAATTTAAGGTGTTAAGCGAAGTTACTGTAGCATAATTGTAAATTTGTTTTAAAAAATTTTATGTAAAGGTTAGCTTTACAGGAATTTTGTCAGACATTAGCCTTGAGGTCACGTTTTTAGCTTTTGGATTGGAACAACATAATATTCCCCGTATCAGCTCCTTATACCTTGGGTTGGATTGTATGTGCACAGGTATGCTGAGGACAATAAATTCAGAGGTGCCAACATTTATGGTTTACGCTTCTTGAATTATTGCTACAGTTATACGAGAGACTATGCTTTTCATAGCAAAAATTCATCTGGTAGAATAGGAAATTCACTGAAGGGGAAAAAGGACGCGGGACGTGAAAGATGTGCATTAGTTTCCGGTAGTGGCTACTTTCATGTCGCTGACTTTATCTAGGCAAACTTTGATAAACGTCAGTCTTGTGAGCCAATAGAAAACAACACGGTGGTGCTGTGGTCGCTGGTCTGTAAAAATTTGGAGGAGAGCCACAGTGGACCTTTGCCTCTCTGTTTTATTACTTTCTTGGTACACGTTTGGAAAAAAAATTAAATTAGCTGTCTGGTCCACTAACAGGGTGGCTAGGGTATAATTCTGTTTTCTCTCTCTTTCTCTCTCTTTCTTTCTGCTTGACAAGATTTTCTTGTTAGCAACATTGGCACGTCTGTAAACGTCAGATCGAGTCATTTAAGTTACGCTTACTTAATCTGCACCTTCCAAGTTACCTAATGCTATTTTTTTTATTGCTAGTTTGTTAAGGGAATGAAAGACTTATGTTTTGCGTTCAACTTCTTGGGCTTAGAGACCAAATATGCACAATATCCATCATATTTTCCTTCAGAGTGCAAGACTATGAAACAACCATTTAATTTTGGCGTGAAGAGCTCAGCGGGGAACGACACAGAATTCCCAAAATCCTCACACACACAGTTTCCATCCCACTGAGAGGCAGATGGTCGTGGGATTTAAAACACACAAAGAAAATTTAAGAAAGCATAAAAACTCACTGTTAACATGAAGTTAAAAATTGTGAGTTAACCTTATTAACCTGCAATTAAAATCCTAATCATGTGCCAACGCCGTAGAGACGCAGTACACTACACGATAGCACGCCTCATGCGTGCGCATATACAATGACATCTGTTTATTTTTGTGTCTTCTTTCTGTTTCTCTTGGTAATTTATATTTATTTCTCAGAAACAAAACCAAATAGGGTCAGAACAATTTCCCTAGACATGGTTAGAGATGAGAAACACCTCATTATTATAATAACACTGAGAGCACATGCACGCTAGGCCCCGAAGCGACAATTTCCTGCATTATTGGAGCTGTCCGACAGCATGAGGCGACAATCACCGGACACAAACAGAGTCCGAAAGAGTCTGCAGATTGTAGACGACAGAATAATGTGAATTATTTTTACTTCATAGATGGATGTCTGGGAATTATAAAGTCGGAAATTGACTGCTAATGCCAGCCAGCTAGCTAGCGAGCTTGCTCTATCCTGACAGGAATTTCAGGTTGGATTTTTAACATTATATTCATAAATTAGCCAGCTAGTTCAAGTGAGTTAGGCTGACAGGATTTTAAAATATTTTTGTCATTTTTTTTGTAAACATGCCTGAACATAAACAAGCTAGCTGAAACACGTGCTAACCTGACAAAATTGAGCCAACCTGAGCTAATCTTGACCGCTAATTCTAATCAGCTAGCTAACATAATCTAAAGTCTTATTTGGAAAGGTTCAGAATTCGTTAGCGTGAGCCAGCTAGCTCAATTTTTTTATTTTTTTATTTCCAAGGCTTGCCAGCTAGTTACACCGAGTTAAACTGACAGGATTACTAAAGATTTTTTTATTCCAACAGAAATCTGACAGGAATCTGAGAGGATTTTACTCAGGAATGGTCTGAATTCACTGTAGTGTGCATCAGCTAGCTAACATGATCTAACCTGGACTGATTTCCGAGAAGATTTTTTTTTAATCGTCTTCATAAATGATCGCAATCTTAACTGCTAAAGCTAACCAGCCAGTTAGCATAACCTGACAGCAATCTGAGAACTCACTATACTGTAAGCCAGCTCGCTAATGTGAGCTAATTTCTCGCAGAGATTTCTGAGAGGGATTTGAAATTCATATGAACTGGTAATAGTAACTAGCTAGTTAAAATAACCTGAGCATTTTTAAAATCTTATTCAGAAATATTCCGAATTCATTGTTTGCTAGCTAAAGTGAGGTAAAGGTGGTGAAAGGTGTCTAAGAGGATTATCTTTTAATCATATAATCTTAACTGCTAATGCTAAGTAGCAAGCTAATATATAACCTGACAAGATTTCTGAGAGGTTTTTTAATATAATAACTATTAATTGATTTTAACTGCTAATGCTAACCAGACAGCTAACATGAATGAATCTTAAGATAAACATAACCATTAAGCATTTCCCTTTAATCAGCTTTCAGGCGTGATGTTTCTCCTAAACGTACGCCCACAGACTCCGACTAGCAAAGATTTCCCTGGGAAACAGGAAGAGACGGGCATCATGGGATATGCATCACTGTGAGAACTCTCTGGACTCTAAGTGACTCTTGGAATGTTGCCATGACAAACTGAAGACAAATAAATAAACAAATGCAGAAATGCTGGAAAAGCAAGAATTGTCTTTTTGGAAGTGTCAAATGTGCGCTAGTCAGCATCGCTGTTATTGTTGCTTTGCTAACGTGTTGTCTGTTTATTGGCAGTGCACAGAGCTAGAATTTATTTTAGACTTGGAGTGTGTGTGTGGGTGTGTGTGTGTGGGTGTGTGTGTGTGGGTGTGTGTGTGTGTGTGTGTGTGGGGGGTAAATCGGTTGCACACCGCAAGACTGGCTGGCATCAGCAAATCCAATAGCTTTGACAGGCTAATTCAACGCTAAATGGGAAATAAATGTACAAGCCGTCACAAGATATTACGGAGGATCGGTGAGAGGCTGGAGCGCCAAACACACACACATATACACACACACACACACCCCCACACACCCACACACATACACTCTCTCTCTCTCTCTCTCTCTCTCTCTGAGTTCTCTTCACTCTTTCCAATCAATATCTAAAGTCTTTTTAAGTAGGAATACCAAGTACTAGTGCGCACACACACACACCACACCACACACACACACCCCACACACACCACACACACACCACACACACACACATCTCAGTACAGAGCTAGCAATCAGCAGAACCATCGACTCGGTGTGTATTCATTTAAACCAGAAACCATCTAAACAACCCGGGTCTAAAAGCAGCACCGCCTCCTCATGGGTTCTTTTAAAAGTTAAAGGTTCTAGGTTTCTTCAGTGAACGTTGCGGTTCTCGAAGAGAGTGCTACAACATTTTTATCTGTACGATATCCATTATAGACATTTACGCAAGGAAACAACAGTTCGTAACAACGCGTAAGACGTAACAGGAAGTGTTCGTCCTGTGATACAGGAAGTCCTGCCCCTCAATACAAAGTGCCAGTGACTGTGTAAGTAAAAAGGGGCGTGGCTGTCATGGTCTTAAACAGTAGCTCTTACCTGATTTGCTGTTTTTTCACTGGAGGGGCGGAGCATCTTGATAAACTGCCATACAGAGATCTTATGATCCTGAGACCTGGAAAAAAAAACGAACCCCGAGAAGTTTCCCCGTGACGAACTCCGGCCTCAATCACATCCAGATCAGCTTTCTGACTGAATCAGCAGCTCCGTGGCCGAGTTCATCAGCTCTCAGTATCAGCTCTCAGTATCAGCTCTCAGAGCCCTGACCAGCCGCGTGGCGTCTCCTCGCTGCACTGACACGGCCCTGATAAAGCCCTTCCTTTCTCTCTCTCTTCATTTTCACCCATTCTTTCTTTCTTTTCTAGTCTCTTTCTCACTTTCATTAATTCTATCTTTCTTTGTTTCTTTTCTTTCTTTCACTTTTTCTTTCTTTCTTTTTTCCCTTTCTTTCACTTTTACTTTTCTTTCTTTCTTTCTTTCTAGAGACTAATGCTCTAGTCTCCTTCACTTTCACACTTTTTACTTTCTTTCTTTCTTTTTCTTTTTTTCACTTTTGTCTCTTTCTTAATGCTCTAGTCTCCTTCACTTTCTTTCTTTCTTTCTTTCTTTCTATCACTTTTTCTCTTTCTTAATGCTCTAGTCTCCTTCACTTTCACTCTCTGTCTTTCACGTTTTTCTTTCTTTTTTCCCTTTCTTTCTTTCTTTCTTTCTTAATGCTCTAGTCTCCTTCACTTTCACCCTTTTTCTTTCTTTCTTTCTTTCTTTCTTTCTTTCTTTCTTTCTTTCTTTCTTTCTTAATACTCTAGTCTCTTTCACTTTCACTCTTTCTTTTTTCACTTTTTTCTTTCTTTTTTCCCTTTCTTTCACTTTTACTTTTCTTTCTTTCTTTCTTTCTTTCTTAATACTCTAGTCTTCTTCACTTTCACCCTTTTTCTTTCTTTCTTTCTTTCTTTTCTGTAAGATTATTTTCATTGCCAGTAAACCAGTTGTGGATTTTTTGTCTATATTTTATATTTATCTACAGTTTAACGTTCTGAGATTCTTCTAAAACCTCAGACGATGATTTTGTCTCTTTCTAGACATTTTTGCTAACACACAGATTGAGATTTCTTTATTTCCTGCTTCTTTTACGCATTTCTTTCTTGCGTAGAGATGTTCGGCAAAGTGTTTACACGTAACCTTTCTGATGCGAGTGTAATAGACATGCAGTTATCACGATCAATAATGAGAATCATGAGAAAGATTTGCTCAGTCAGACTACACTGGAAATATTTTCACTTAAACGTTTGTAATTCTGCACACGAGTCACGCTGGCTTTTCTGAGACTGTGGTGTTTTCTTAATGTCCGTGGGTCAAAATTTCACAATCCTCGCTGCCCATGTGCTTGTTCACTCACTCACTCTCTCTCACACAAATCGAGTTTTTTCTTTTGGTATAAAAAAACACATTTTTTTCTTTGGTATAAAAGCTCCAGAGAGTCCTGAGAGATTCGGTAAATTTTATTACAGAGCCATTTCCTAATGGAATCATATTTGGAGCGCTCTGGTAGGAAGTGTGTCCATTATTCCCAGGATGCCGTGCAAGTACAGTATGTCCTCTATCTACAGCCTGACACACACCCACACACACACACGCACGCACACACCCACACACACACGCACGCACGCACACCCACACACACACACACACACTCACGCACACACACACGCACACACACACACGCACACACACACACAGAGTGGTTTTTTCCCCCTTTTTCCCATTAGGACCTTCCATTGCCATCATGATTAAAAAGCTATAAGTAGTAGTTTTGGGAGGACCGGGATTGTGAGGATGTTTGATGTCGTCCGTAGTTGCGAGGACAGCTGACACTGTCCTATTATTCTGAGGACATTTGATGTTATTGTGAAGGCATTTGACACTATCCTATAGTAGTGAGGATGTTTGTTGTCATCCAGTCATTGTGGGGACATTTGATGTCCTGTTATTATGGGGATGTTTAAAACCACTCTGTTGCAGGGACCTTTAACGCCACCCTGTTGTTGCGGGGACCTTTAATGCCACCCTGTTGTTGCGGGGACGCTTAACGCCACCCT
>CM040481.1:14445607-14463596 GCA_022758105.1 Pangasianodon gigas | reverse complement strand
AACTCCACCCTGTTGTTGCGGGGACGCTTAACGCCACCCTGTTGTTGCGGGGACCTTTAACTCCACCCTGTCAATACATGGACATTTGATGTTGTGTTGTCATGGCGAAGACATTTGATGTTGTGATTGTGAAGATGTTTGACTTGGTGCTATCATTGCAAAGACATTTGTAAATGCAAATAAACCTTACAGGACAGAAATAAAATACACTTCTCCAGTAGGAGGAGCTAAAGTGCTGTTTTAAATAAATGCAGTACAAATCTTGAAAACTCGAATGAATAACGATGTGTATATTGACTTTTTTCTTGATCTAATACTCCAAAGCAACTTGAATACAGGAATTATGATTTTTTTGTCCTTCTGCTAAATGCTGAGCCTCGTGGTGTTTGTGTTATTTGTGTTATTGAAACAGTGTTTGTTGCCTGTAACTCTTCGGGTCATATGCAAAGCTGTTCATTTTTTCCAGCTTCTCTGACACGGTCAGATTAGTTTTCCTCCTAAAAACAGCCCTCATAGCTTTGGGGATGTTTCAGCGTTTTTAGATTTAAGTGCTGAATAAATAATGTAAAGTGCTGCAGGGTGTAGAAATGATTTCAATTCAGGATTTAAATCCAGACACGAGCTCTCAGGCGTCAGCTCGCTGTCGAGCTTATTAAACACACAGCTGAAATGTCAGAGGAAAGGTTAGCGCAGAGAGAGGTGTGTGTGTGTGTGTGTGTGTGTGTGTGATTGTGATTTGGACTGAGGACTGTTTCATTTATGTGTGTTAATATCAAAACTCCACCAGAGGTCAGTGTTTGTTCAAGTGTTAGAAAGGAGAGCTGGCCACACACACACACACACACACACACACACACACACACTCGCTCTCTCTCTCTCACACACACACACACACACACTCTCTCTCTCTCTCACACTCACACACACACTCGCTCTCTCTCACACACACACACACACACTCTCTCTCTCTCTCTCACACACACACACACACACACACACACACTCTCTCTCTCTCACACACACACACTCTCTCTCTCTCTCTCTCTCACACACACACACATACACACACACACTTCATTTTAACTAACTCTCTTTCTTTCTTTCTTTCTTTCTTTCTTTCTTTTCTTTTTCTATCTAACTGTGGATAAAAATGTCACTTTTTGGTATCTTCCTGAAATAAGTTTAGCTTGCTGTTATGTACAGTTTTTGATTTATTTACGGTTTTAGAAAGAATTTAAGGGCCACTTTATTGTATGGCGTGAGACGGACGAGTGTTTGTCATTTCAGAGCTCGAGGGAGGATAAAGAGAGGGAACGATCTCAACTGGACTCCATGGTTCTGCTCATAATGAAGCTCGATCAGTTGGACCAGGAGATCGAAGATGCTTTAGGCTCCGCCCCTTCCCCCAAGGACACACCCACTGCCAAGAGGCGCTTTGTTTCTGTAAGTCAGGCGCTGTTTATAGCAGTGTTTGTGTTTTAATTAAAAACTCATCCATAAATACAGTGTTTCATTAAATTAATAATAATGCTGTTAATGATGTTTGTGAAAACAGGAAGTGGATTTGGCGTCACTGGATGGAGATGGAAGTCTCTCGGGGTCTTTGCGCTCCCTCAACACTCCTCATCATCAGTCTTCATCGTCGCTGTGTTCCGTCAAAAACAGGGTGAGCGTTATTGAATTATTTCATGATTTATTATTTCATTATTTCCATTTTTTTCTGGTTTTATTTGTTTGATTGGTCCTGTAACCATAGCAACAATGCTTCATTCAGAGCAACACAGCTATGGGCTTCAGTTTATTATTCCTTGAACACACAATAAACACACGTTAAACAGTCACACCCTTCCATCTCTCCATTTTTTTATTGCTCTTTTTTTTCAGTCTCTCGTGCAGGAATCGTTTGGTTTATAGCCAGCTTCAGGTTGAGGAAAGCTGCTTTAATGAGATGAGCAAATAAAAAGCACTTAGGACAGAAAACACGGGCCAATACCACACAAGAAGGAATGCCTCAGGCACCATCGTTCCTCCCTCCCTCCCTCTCTCTCCCTCTCTCTCTCTCTCTCTCTCTCTCTCTCTCTCAGTGAAGTCATGGCAGAATGCTGAAGTAATACACCCAGATGCATATAAAGATCTGAACAAATTGACGTAGAGTGTTTTCATGAGTTCATGTAGGACAAAAAGGATGTTCTACGGAGTGTGTGTGTGTGTGTGTGTTCTAATACACCAAATTTAGCCTACAATTAGCTAATTGAGCTAATTAGCTGATTAACTAAATCAGGTGTGTTGAACAGAGTAAAATGCTAAACTCTGACATCACTGATTTAGGATTTCATTGATCTCTCAGCTAAACATTACGTGTCTAGTTACTCCAGAATTATTGGCACCTTTTAATAGAATGGGCAAAAATGATAGTATGCAAAAAATAAAACAAAAAATACAGACAATGGGCCACATTTATCGTTTTAGATACAATCGAATTCATTCGTAAATCATTCGCAGGAACATTTATGCAAGAAATGTGATATTCATGAAAATCCAGTTAGTATCCAGTTTGTATCCTGTATCTTGCTCCTGGGTTTGTGTAAATTTACATATAAGGAGACTCAGTAATGTGAACCTCGATAGATCGGCTTCAAAACCTATAATTGTGGATGATTTACTGAGATTTTAATTACAGGATTACGCTGTCGGGTTTAAATCAATGCCTTTCCTCATAAAGAGAAAAACGAGTGCAGGGGTCAAGAGAGAGGCAGGTAACATCAAACTCGAGTAAGGTCAAAGTTCATGCTTTGAATGAGGAAGTACAGTGAAACACAGGAAACAAGGCTCAGACTTAATGGTACAAATCACAATAAGATTTCACACCAAATAATGAGATAATAGGGTGTGCAAAAATAAAGTAATAAATGACTAACACGGAACAGGTGAACACACTCAGGTAACAAACCAGTGACAGGAAGAGAACAGAAAACCAAAACACAAGCAACAGGAGCTAGGACTCAAAAGATTTCTTGAAGCTTTGAATATTTTGTAGAATTAACTGGAAACTGGTTAATTAAAAATTATAAATTTAAAAAATAATGCATTTCAAATAATTTTAAATAATAAAAATCATTTAAAAATGTTAAAATGTCATAAATCAAAATAATATCATTAGAAAGTTTGTTTTCAATATTTTTACGAATATATAATTATCTGTATATAGTCTTGTGTATATAGTATATTTGGATAAATAAATAAATCTTGTAGGAAAAACAATCATTTCCACCTTTGCAAGGTCACAAAGGTGCATAGTTATATACATACATACATATATATATATATATATATATATATATATATATATATATAAATTAAATATTGTTAAACGTGAAAAATAAGGGAGACATTTTATTATTTCTTTATTAAAGTAAATGCCATTTTTAATTTTTTTTTTTCTGTGACTGTTTATTACACTTTTATTATTTCTGTACTCTGGACATTCCTCACAGGATTATATAAGTGTTCCAGGTAAACACACCGAGATTAGCTCGGGTGATACGTGTGCGCACGCACACACACACACACACACACACACACACAGAATTTGCACGCAAATATCATGACATATCAGTGTCTGCTTTGTAGCATAGCATGTTGTGTTTATTGCTAATGGAGCTTTGAGTTTTGTGTGTGTGTGTGTGTGTGTGTCTGATGAAGGTTAATCAGTGTTTAATCAGGGCCCCACACCTTGTTTAGGAGCGAAACCATTGCTGTACACACATACACACTCACACACACACACACACACACACACACACACGAACACACATCTGGCATCTATTGTGTATATCTATTGTGACTGTGTATATTTATATGTTTGTGTGTGTATGTGTGTGTATACAGTCATATATTTACTGTATCTCCAAAAATCCAAAAGCTTATTCGCTAGGCAACAGTGTCCAAAATATGTAGAGTGTGTGTGTGTGTGTGCGCGCACGTGTGTGTGTGTGTGTGTGCGTGTCCGCCATGTACACCCCATATGTTTCTCCATGACCCTTTAGTGCGTGACTACATGTAAGCATATCTACCCATATGTACGTGTGTGTGTGTGTGTGTGTGTGTGTTACTGTGTGAGATCATATCAAACTCTCTCCACGGGCCATTTAGTTTCTATGCAGTCCAATTCCATGGCAAAGATTTGCGCATTCCGTTCCCCCCATTTACCCTGTGATGGTTTTGATGGGTTCCATGTGTCGGGACAGGAAGTGATGTCATCATTTCCTCAGCCAAGTGTTACATTTTTAAATTCCTCCTGAATCAGGAAAGGCGTGACTGCCGGGGTTCTTAGAAGCTGGGTTTTTTTATATAAAAAAAAAAAGATAGAGATCCATGTCATTTTGTCTTTTTTTTTTTTTTTAGTTTGTTTGTTTTGTCTGGGTCAAATCAGCTGTCTGTAATTTGTTTTCCTGAATCTCTCTTTAGACTCACACACACACACACACACAGACACATACACACACACACACACACACACACACACCCTTCCCTACGCTGCCTCTATTTTTGAAGGGGTGTGTACGTCTGCACCGTTTCTATCACAGCCACCTACGAAGTCCTCACTCTCTAAAGTGCCAACAATTAACTTTATTTATTTTCACTTCAGGAGGTGCTCGCTTTTATTGTAGAATGATAACGTATCAAAACGTAGCAGCGACGTTTCCGGTAGCTTTAGCGACTGAGTTTCTACCACAAATATAACCGAGATTCGTGTCATGGCCGTGTAGCCCACTGATATTCAAGAACCTGCGCAGATACACACCTACAGCTAGCGGTTACAAAAATAGCTATCGGTTTTAACAGACGTACCGTATGAGGGGTGGATAAATCAGTAGCCCAGGCCTGGGACAACTTCACGTCCAGGCTATTCATTTTTGTAGCTACAAGTAGGACAAGTCAGTTCAACAACGTTACTCGCAAATACTTTCAAACAAAACAAATATTTTCATTTGTTGTGTTTAAACATAATGAGCTCCAAGGTGGTGTGAGTCAGCTTGCGATTTAACGTGTTGAAAGAAAATACGGAAGCTAGCCAGACTCCATAGCTCAAACTCTGGCCAACGACTTGCTGCCCTTTTTTTTCGAGTGCGCAAACACAATGATTATAAACACGTTCGTTTCTCTTTAGTTTGTATTAATGCACTCATGTAGCTAACTAGCTCACTGTACGTTATTACATTACCTCTGCTCAAATGCTGTACGTGCTCAGCTTCGTACTAGCGTCACTGATAGATTAGGAACGCGAGCTAAGCGTACTAGCTAGCAATCTTTGCAACTTCCTTCCAAGCTTTATTTTTCTTCGTAACATTTCTATACACGTTGTGGTGTATGACAGGAGAAATTATATTATAAGTTTTTCTTCCATTTTTGTGCAACAGTAAGTTGCGTGTAGGGAACTGAAGAAACGTCCGACCACGTGCGCCAGGAATCATTGTGACAATCGGTTGAATTTGTTGCTTTTCAGCGTCGTATCTCATTTACATACAGTTGATAAACTCTCAATACAAATGTCGTTTTTCAGTGAAATCGCAGCTCTGTTTCACGCACATACGTAGAAACTGAACAGTCACGTGTTGGTTTGATGCTAGCTAGTGTTAATGTAGAAAGCCATAACACATCCAGGGACATAACCTCTGACCTTTATATCGAGACACATGCTCTATAAATAAAACATTGCTATTTGACACAAATTGTGTTGTTCTGTCGATAATCAGTGAAACCGTCTCAGACTTTTGGTCTCTACTGGGATCCCGTGTTCTCCTCCCAGCTCTCGGGGATCGGTCCTAATTGGCCATGTGGATCAGAGGGAGCGAGGGTCTGTGACTATCCGTAATCCGGGATAATCTCGGCAAGCTGTAACAATGCGGCAGAGCTGGTCTTTTTAGGAAAACAAGAGACAAGAGACGGATTAGGAAGAGGAGCTAATTACCTGCTGGAATGAGAAAAAGAGGTTGTGTGGATTAAAAAGTCTAAAACTGCATTACCTTTACAAGCAAACTCATATTATACACATGTACACACACACACACACACACACGCTATCACTCACCAACTGTAGTCAGTCAGGCAGACATTAGTATGTCCCTCACCACACACACACACACTCACACACAGACGCGCACACACACACATTGAGTGTAATATAATACAAAATGGCAGATGACGGAGCAATGCAAATAACTTTGCAATGACAAACACACACCTGGTCATATTTAGGGATCAGTGGCATGTGGAAAACACCTGGGTTCTGTCGCCACTGTCTGTTTTCACAGTTATTGATGGTGTCTCACGCACACACACACACACACACACATACACACACATATTTACATGTCTGATTTAACTGGTCATATACATTAAACACAAATACTGACACACACTTTTACATACACACACCTATAAACCCAAACTTGTCTGCCGTACAAGTCCCAGTGAATGAGCTGTTACTATAGAAACGATAACGCCTTACTATAGAAACAAGCACATTAATATAAACCTGTGATTTGCAGCTGCGCTACTCTCAGAGCCGCCAATTTAGAAAATGAATCAACACCTTCTGACCAATCACAATCCAGAATTCGACAGCGCTGTTGTATTAACTGTATTGTTGTATTTGATCCCTGAGCTACAGATTAGAGTTAATACTAAACACTATATAACTGTTCGATTTTTTAGGACATTTCTGTCTCTGCTAAGTAAAAGAACATTCCAGATGTGAGATATATCGGCTCCTCCTTTTCTCACTGATCCTGTCTCTGATGTCCGGATAAAACAACTTGTCTTGGACCCAATCTGTCTGGCGCTGTGCTAGCAGGCATACACGCAATAACAGGGAAGAAGATGTACACAAACTCCACAGCATGTACACACAGGGTGCACATAAATGCTAGATCTGATCTGTGAGTGAGCAACACCCTCTCATACACACACACACACACACACACACACAGAAAGAGAGTGAAAGAGAGAGATCTACACCCTCCACACAAACACCAATGCTGGATTTATTACTGAATAATGACTCGAGCAATATAAGCTAACTGCCGAAGAAGTAGCAAGTATGGCACCCTGCTGCTCTACAAAAATAAATCAAAGTAACACACCAAAAAATGAACAGAGTATGAGAGACTAAAAAAATACTCATCGTTTCACGGAATAAAACTCAGTGTAAATTAGATTAGCAGTCGATTCCCACTTGTTGAGGTGGAAGTGTATTGTATTGTTTATTGCATCATAATCCAGGAAGCTCAATTTGTTTCAAAAGAGAGAAACACTGTTAGCTTAGCTTAGCAAAATCATCCCCCACCTTGTCCCAGATCTCTGCATTCCTCTGAGTGAGAGCCGTGTGGATGCCAGCTGTTTTATTTTTTGGACTGCTGAGATAAACATGCTTCACAGCCACAGATAACAACATCAGATTATTCAGCCTTCATGAGGTCTACACACTCCTATTGCAACTTTCCTAATGCCAGCAAACTCCTGCTCCCCAGCCAGAGGTCTACAAGCTCCTACTCTAAGCTGGTTAAGATCTACAGGCTGTTACTCCAAACTTCATGAGGACTACATGCTCCTAAAGCAACCATCATGAGCTCTCATTCTAGCCATTCCTGAAGTCTACAAGTCCTAAAGCAGACTTATTGAGATTTACAAGCTTTTGTGCCCATTTTGTGTTCTATTAGTTCCTATCTCAACCTTGCTGTGGTCTAGAAGCTCTTACTCCATCCCTCCTGATGTCGAGAATCTCCTAGACCAGTCGTCCAGATGTCTACAAGCTCCTGTACCTGTCCTGCAGTTAATAAGTTCATATCCCACTCCTACTCTATCCTTCCTGAGATCTATAAGCTCCTATGCCAGCCTTTTTATGCCTACAAGCTCCTTTTCCAGCCATCATTGTGACTACAAGGTTCTACAGTCATCCTGTGGTCCATTCCATCCTTCTTGGGATCTAGACTCTCACTTCAGCCATTTCTGAGGTATAGAATCCCTCTATAACCTTTATGAAGTCTCCAAGATCCTTCTCGAGTTTTCTTGAGGCCTACAAGCTCCTTACCCCAGACATCATGATGTTTACAGATCGACTCCAGCCTTTATGATGTCTACAAGCTTCTATTCCAGCTATTCCAGCATCTACCAGCTTCTGGAACTGTCCTGTGGTCCATTCCAGTCTTTTTTGAGGTCTATAATCTCTTATTCCAGCCTTCTTGATGCTATTTCAATCTTCCTGAGAACTATGTGGTTCTACATTTTGGCATTGTTCCTAAGGTCCAGAAGCTCTTACTCCAGCCATCATGAAGTCTACAAGCTTTTGTTCCCATCTAGTGGTTTGTCACAACTCTCCTAAGGTCTACAAACACAGACAAGCAATTCCTGAGGTCTAGAATGTCCTACTTCAGGCTTATAGAGTGCTACAAGCTGCTATTCCAGACTTTGAGGTCTACAAGCTATTATACACATCTTGTGGTTTAATAAGTCCTTTCCCAACCTTCCTAAGGTCTGCAAGCTTCTACTCCAGCTTTCACAGGATCTACAGTCTTCTATTTCCTTTTAGCAGTTCCAATCTCAACCCTCCCGAGGTCTAGAAGCTTCTTCCCCAGCTTTCCTAAAAAAAAATCCGCTCTATTGGTACAATAAAAAGTTGGTGTTCAACTTTCAAACACACAAACAAATATCTTTCGAAATACATCACCATTAGTCATAAAGAAAATGGATGGAATATCCAAAAATGACTCAGACTCAAACCCATGACCTGTGTACATATCAAGAGGTTTGTTACACTTGTCATGGACTGGACCACCCAGAGACAAGATGCAAATATCCACTACTGCCATAAAACCAGTTTGTTGTGACTGGAATTCGGTCACTTCATACTAGGAATTATGGGAGTCACATATTTCAGGTGTTAAAGTCGCCAAATGCAGGTTGTCACGGCATTAGGGGTCACAGGGTCAAGCCACGGAGACAGCAAGCTATTGCTCTGAGTTACTCATTTAGCTGTTGAGTGTGTGTGTGTGTGTGTGTGTGTGTGTGTCTGAGTAGAATAATGACAATGTGTAGAGTGGACTTTCCTATACAAACGAGCTTAAGTGATTGACACTTGTTTGTTCAGTTAACACAATAATTAAACAAAGCAACTCAGAATAAACAAACCAAACTTAGAGAGGCATGGACTTCAAATCCAAACCATCTCCTGTCCCAATCTGTCTGATAATCTGCCTGAAGTAAATCACTGATATTAGCACAGCGATGAGGCGAGTAGTGTTGGTGCCTCATGGCTCCAGAGTGCAGGGTTCCATCCTGAGCTGCAGTTGTTCCACTCGGTTTCCTCCAGGTACTCCGCGTTCCACCTTCTTCCCAACACCTCCAACCAAAAATCTCCAGCTGAGAATGGTGCTAGATTTATTGCTGAACAATGAACTTGTTTAGCAGAAATTCCACAACATTAAATGTAACTATAAATGGATAAAATGTACAATGTGTCGTTCTTTAATAATAAAAAAAAATGGAAGCATTGTCAAATTGCTGTAGTATAAAAGAAATAAAACACTTCAGGATGTGTTATTATAGGACAATAATTTGAAATTTCCTTCTTTATTTTTGCAGTGGAGCTACAAGACTAACGTAGCTAACAAGTAATGGAAGCTTATAGCTACCAGTTTAGCATTGTGTAAACTACGTAGCTACATCACTGCACACCCATATCAATAAACACTTTTATAACTGCGGACAAAAAAATGAAAAGTTATGAAAAGTCAGGTGTCAGACAGAGATAGGAGGTGTGGCCTAAAGTTGAAATTGGATCTGTATATTTATTAGAATGGTCTTATTTTGTATAACTGTAGCAGCTTAGATGATGCGAAACTGGTAGCTGCAAGCTTCCATTACTTGTTAGCTACATTAGCCTTGTAGCTCCAGTTACAAATGGACTTCAGTGAGAGGCTCTGAAATCCAGAATGGAATTTAAGTGCTCTCACTTAGATTGACCTTTGACCTCAGAGCCCCTGCTATGCCTGGTGACCTTTCACCTTTATAAACCTGCAGGTCAGCTCCAGACGCTCATGCTGCACTGAGGCGTCTGGCAATAAAAGTTGCTGAGTTGCAATTATTATTATTATTATTACTATTATTTTTACTAATATTATTATTCAATTTTTACATTTGTTTTTCAGACATCTGCTGCATTATCAGAAAAAGACCGAGCAGGTAGGTCCTCACAATTTTTCCGTGTGTTTATGGCTACCTGAAGATCACTTCCCTGCTTCTTCTGCTTGTGGATATACAGCCTGTGAATGTGATGTCATGCTGCCGGGACTTGTGGGAAATCCACGTTCTTTGAATATGAGCAGTTACAAAGCATTAAAACTAGCTAGAGAGTTAGCAAACATTACCTAGTGCTGTCTATTTGGGTATTTTAGTTCATGGTTTCTCAACTTCACTCATGGACTAAAGTTGAGGAGGAAGAACAAAAAAACAGTTCTGGTTCATTCTGTATTCTGGATTTTGAGTTGTAGAAGAAACGATGTCTGGTCTGCATTCTAAAGCAAGCTAGTCAAGTTGAGGTTGTGCCTCAGTGTGCTTTCAGTGTATTTGAACAGGAACCCTGGTGTGTTCTCCCCGTCTGGGCAGTTCTTTAGGCAGGTGAGGACATAGCAATCACACTCGGGTTCCAGAGAGTCTGAGTGAGGTTTTATTCAGCACTGACACTGTGTTATCCATGTTCAGGTGTTTTTTTAGTGATTTCTACTGACACTTAATAAAGGTTTGTTTAACTCAATGAACAAAAAAAGGAGAATATCTTCAATAAGCAGAAAGTAAAAATAAAACGGCTGAAATTTTTTTTAAAACATCAATAACTACATGATGCAATAAAAGGCCAGAAACTTGTAAATGTATGTACGACTACAGAAGAATTCACCAAAGTGACACAACACAACAAAAGTAAAGCATGTGCATAAAACAACAAAGCACTATAATGTACTATACTTCAGTGTTTGTGATGTAGTTTTAAATATTAAGATCCAAAAATAAGAAAGAAAATACCAAGCAGTGTTATCATTCTAACAATATTTAGTTTTGCTTTAGTTTTGCATCAACACTACGAGTAACAAGTAGGGACATGTTATAGCTACCAATTTAGCTACAATCTCTACAAACTACATGTCTAAATATTCCCACAATCATCTCAATCAGCTTTGTGGAGATGTTCAGTGTCTCAAACAGACTTGTGATGTGGTTTCTGACACAATGTTATCTATAAACTCAGACATCACAGAGCTAAAAACAGTTGTAAAGGGAGTTACAAGGATGGGGTTTATGTCGAATGTAAAAGTGTGTTTATGATTGTTGTGTTTAATTAACACCAATTGAATTCCACTTCAACCAAATTTAAACAATGTTTGTCAAAATGTTTAAATCGGTGGCCCACTGGAGTGACATCAGTCCGAGGTCGAGTTATGCAGTGTGATGACCCCCGTGGTTCTGCGGCTCTTTGTGTGTGTACATGATGCAATCCAGAGCCGACGACAGCACAATGTCCCCCCTGTTCACGGCCCACCAAAGCTTCCCTTTATCGCTTTGAGATACATGGGCTTCTTCTTTGTACTATTCCATCATGCAGAAAGGGAGCACATTCATGCTACATTTTTTGAATTGTTATTTGATCATGTATTAAAGATGAATGTGTTGGAACGGATGGGAATGTCAAGCGTGATAAATCACAGGAAAGTTCCTGTGTCTTAACACCTAGGCATGAAACTAACATGTTTGCGTACACGGCTATTTTAAGGTATCATGGAGTACATGTACGGAACTGCAAACAGAGCGAAAGTTCATACTGTTCCTGGTCCTGGCTCAAGGAATTTTGGCCTCGTTGAAGGCAAGAAACAAAGTTCACTTGGATTTTCCTTGGTGTGGTACTTTTGTTAAGGTTAGAGTGGACAGTCTAGTTAAAATGATAATACGTAGAATTGATCCTGGTCCAGATTGTAACCGTAATGGTCAATAAAGTACATCACATAAAACTCCTCTACCTGAGTTCCATCTGGCAATCTAAATCATGGGTTCTCCAACTTTCTGCAGCCAGGAACCTCTTTGTCTGTAAAATAAATTTCATGGCCAAACTCAGCACAGATTTATTTTCAGTTCAATTCAATTTTATTTGTATAGCTCTTTTAACAATGGACATTGTCACAAAGCAGCTTTAAAGAAACATGTAGATTCAGGATATAAATTTTAAGTTCATAAATTTATCCCTAATGAGCAAGCCAGAGGTGACGGTGGTGAGGAAAAACTCCCTGAGACGATATGAGGAAGAAACCTTGAGAGGAACCAGACTCAAAAGGGAACCCATCCTCATCTGGGTGACACCGGATAGTGTGATTATATATACTATATGGTCAAAAAGTGCAATTGTGTAACCACGAAAGTTCATAATAGTTTACACATGAAGTCTGTTTTGTTGAAGTTATCAACTGTTCACTGATGGCAAAAGCAATTGTAGCCCTAAGCCAGACCTGTTCATATCAACTGAAGTCCAAAGCCATCTTCATGGTTTCTAAGTGGTACCATCCACAGTAATCTCATGTCACTTCAGGCTGTCAGGGTGGGGCCATCCTCAGCAGTAGCAAGTGGTTTCCAAGTGATGAGAAATCCAGCCAGAAGTAGGGCATCGGTGTGGATTAGGTCCGGAGAGCAGAAGGGGTCAGGATATTTTATGAATAGAACACGACTATTAAAATGTCAGGCTCATTATTCAAATGTGCACAGTAACATTCTGTAACTTTATTAGAGCCATAGAGCTTTTTTATTCTTGAACTTTCCAACACTGGAAACGACTCATTTTAACTCATTTGAGTTACTGATCAGTCAAACCTTCAGCTATAAGAACAGCTTCAGTGAGCACTTTATCCTGGTCAGTATGGTGGTGGATCCAGAGTTTATTCCAGGAACACTGGATGGGAAGCAGGTTTACACCCTGGATGTGGCGCCGGTACATCACAGGGCACCATGTACCCACTCATTACACACTTATTCACACTTAGGGGTAATTTAGTGTCAGCAATCTACCTACATGTTTTTGCGAGGTGGAAGGAAACTGGAGAACCCAGAGAAAAACCACTTGGACAAAGGGAGAACATCCTGATATTAACCCAAGCTCAGGATCAGATCAGAGATCTTGGAACTGTGAGGTGGCAGTGTTACTCTATGCATCACCATGTCATAAATAAAAACATATTTTTATAACAGAAGATTGTGATTTCGACTGCTGTAACCAAATAAAATCAGAGACCCACTGACTATGTTCCCCTTTTCAAGAACCACTGCAATGGTTCTTTGGTCTGTCCCTCTGCCCTAACCCTTAAGATTTGTTTGTATAACCTTTATTCTTTATAAGGCCATAGTGGTTAACCAGCTAAAGAACCCTTGAGGAACCCTTTGGTTTATCATTCCTCTGAAGGACTGTCATGAAAATGAAAGCTAGAAAAAACCTCTAAACACTAGGTGTGTTTGATTTTCAGCTACTCTCACTCTGCTATTATAAACTGCGCCCCCACTTCCTGTTCCTCTTGGACCCATTTGTTAAGATCAGGAAATTCCACTGTGCACTCTTTGGATGGTGAGACAGGAAAGAAAAGAGAAACAGAAAAGGTAGAGTGGTGACTACAACTGCCCACAGAATGAAGGAAAGGAAATAAAAGCCATGCTGGGAGGGTAGCAGCAGCCCTGCCTTCTGACAGATCTTCATGCTGTTTATATTTGATCAGCCGTTAACATTCTTCTCTCATCCGAACCCAGATTCTCCTCACAATTCTAATCCTAAACCAAGCTGAATTAAGTTACAAGAAATCAATGAATTTAGAAAAAGATATGTGAACTGTCCTTCATTCTTAATAGAAATATTTTTAATTTATGATTGACCCCACCTTGTCCAGACCGTTCACCATGTGTTCAGCAATTATTCAATTTCCCACTGAGAGCTGGAACAGTTCCTGAACCAACACAAGCAGGTTTTCAAAATGATAAGACAAATACCAGTGCTGTTCTGACATCAGTCTGAAAGAGTGAACTTGTATGCTCACGTGCGGTACTCTTTGGTACCTGCAATAATCTCTGAATAGACCCCCCATGCTTTTCTTTCTGAATCCCAAAGCGCTTTGATGTGTCAGTTCCTTCTGAGCATTCCTACCCCCATTACCCCCACTCCTCCATCCACTGAGTGGAACCAAGGCAAGAACAAAGGGTCCATTACTAACTCCTATAGCAATGTTCTCAGATGCAGGTCCAGTGTAGAAAGGTCTGGTTGATTAGGATCGGTTGGAAGGGGTCTTGATCGGACAGAAAAGTACCAGGGCAAGGTAGGGAACTGTTTAATCAGAATCGGAATGAGAAAATGTATTATGAAAAAAAAACTTGGATACTAGATACTAGTGGGCTAAATGGGCAAGGATCTGCAAAGGTGATGCATTTCATTTTGTAGGGATGTGATGAGGATGGTTCTTTGGTGCAGGGGATCTCTAAAGCCTGATGGCGTATGAAAATACCACTGTTGTCACAGGAATGCTTGAATGAATGTCAGCACATGACGTACCAAACATGCCGGCTGCTTTGCAGACAGAGACTTTGGGTTGACGGGAATACCAGATGCTGGGTACCCTGTGCAACACTGTGTAATTCATTTCCTTAATAAAAACCATGGCAATGATTTATACTCCCATGTGTACCAATGCATGGGAGTGCTATACCATGCAATATTTGACATTTCAGGCCTAGTAGCAACCATATGAGGCATCTGTACCATGACTATTTCTGATCCTTAATAGCCTCTGCATAAGCCACCAGGAATAACAATATATACTAAGCATACCGGTATTGGGTGGAGACTGCCCAACAATGGCCTTGGCCTGCTCTTTAAATAGCCTAAAGTGCAACTGCTTAAAAAAAATACACAATAATCACCATCCATCTCTTGATAGCAGTGCCTCGACTGAACTTTCACCTGGAGAGTTCATTATGTAAGAAGTGGACACTTGAATATAACACATGTTTACATGACACGCTATCTATGGACGGAAAGGTGGAGAAGGTAGAGGAGAAGTATTTTATCACTCTGAAGAGCACTTAGGAATATATTGAGATAGCCTCAGTTTCCAGGAACAAATCCTTGTGTTGTGGAGAAATGGAAAGGAAATCAATCTTTAACTCTTTCTAGAATCATAATGTTTTTTTACAGTTATGTTTTTCACACATCTAAACATTCTCCTACCATCAGTGGTGTTTCTGACCATTTTAACAGCAGAGTACGAGGTAAATAAAAATGGCAGATGAGCCAGTTGATATATGATCTGGAATGATTGACAATTGTGTCCCACTTGAGAGAAACGGCGATCTTGCTTTCTGTCAAGTGAAATGGAGAATATGTTGGGTTCATTAAAGTAACATAAAATCTATCAGAGTGTGTTCAGCTATAGACAAGTATATAGTTAAAATCAGTTAACGATATTTATTAGGGATGCCATCAGAAATGTTTTTCTGAAAATTTTTGTCCAAAACTTGTTTTCCACTGAAAGAGAAAAAGGGCTGAACATTTTCACAAAAAGTTAGGCATAGAAAATTAGAAGGGTCAAATTTAACTCTTTACAACATGTTTTAATGGTAATTATAATTATACAGTGATTAAAAAATGCTGTTTGTTTGTTTTTTATTGCACAGAATTGGGGACGACACAATTTTCCTCTCTGGGTTTGGCAGGTAGAACTGGGCATATGATCTTTTTAACTTCCTGGTACATTCAGGAAGCTTTATAAGGCCACACAACACATTTAAAATTGTACGTAATGCTTCTTCACAGTGTTTCCTTTAAGCCATGATGTGTAGTCCAAGCTGGAGGCGTGTTCTACTGTGGAAAACAAGTTTAAATTTGGTCAGGATTTCTGGAAAAGATGTGTTTCCTGGAGCTGCAGTGTTGGCTTTTCTCCCTGTTTCAGGGAAGCTTGTTCAGTCCCAAGATCGACACCTGGGGAATTCCTGTTTTAGTCACCTACTTCACCCTACTTTATGTTTATGTCTATGTTTATTCCACTCCAACAATAAGGAAATGAATGAAAGGACATGAACTTTCCATGTAATATATTTTCTTGGAATGATAAACTATGCAGGAATAATTGCACCCTTATTGTTTTCCTGTTGTTATCTCTGGTTCTGACTGGCCATACACATGGCAGTCTTCGATTTAGCCGAGGCTTATGATTCATTTGATCTGCTCTGCCCTTATTTGCGTCTCTCAGCTCTCGTCTATCTTTAATCTATCTCAGCTATTGTAATTGCAATGTGGTTTATCATAAAAGTAAAAACAAGCCATGCTTTTAAAAAAAGAAAAGCAATTCAGGCATTCTGTAAAAAAAAAAACCATGAAGAATGTTGAGGATATGTTTTTTTTTTTTTAATCTCCTCCTCTGGTGACTCTCCTCTCTAATCAAAACAATTTTTTATCTTTAATTTGTGGCTTAATGAACCATCAGAGGATCCACTCAGCCTCAATCTTGGCACTCATCCATCTACCTAACTCAATTATAATACCTGAATTAAATACTTAAATGTCCAAATTAGGTTCAATTTCACACCGAATGACTTAATCAGCCGTGTTTGGCTGCTAGTCGCAGAGCTAAACAGGCTTTTGGGTTGTAGTTAGCTGGTTTAATGGTGGTTCAGCTTAAGACTAAAAAAAAAATGCTAGGAAGTTTAGGAAGTTATGAAGGTAGAGAAGAGAGGTGTTCAAGGCTGCTTCATTGTGAGCATGCCATCTCTCTCTCTCTCTCACACACACACACACACACACACCCTCTTCACTGATACATTTTCCCACTTTTCTACTTCCTGTACACCAAGTCCTCATCTTTATCGCTTGTTTTCCTCCCATGTCAGAGTAAATAAGACACACTGTGCTCAGGGTTGGACCGAGTGAAGGACGCTAAAAGCGTTTCCTCCGCCTCGCCTTTTAATAGTCTATCGTCTTTTTATAGCCTGGGTTTGTCACATGCGTGTGTGTGTTTGTGTGTGTGTGTGTGTGTGTGTGATCAGCAGACAAACAGGGTGGGAAACAAGACAGAGAGACATGTCTGTGGCGCTGAGCTGTGAGTCAGTGTGTGGCGATTTTTCCTCGAGGACCCCGAGGCTTCCTCTCTCACTGGCAGCTGAATGAACTTTATTGATAAAATCAACACAGGAATGGAATGTTCCTGTGATATGACACACTTCTCAGACATAAATCTGTGTGTGTGTGTGTGTGTGTATGTGTGTGTGGATGGTTGGCATTAGCACATTGATGCTCCTGAAATGATGCTGCCCCCAATAAACAATGTTGATTCGTTCTGTGAGACGTATTTAGGGTCAGCAAAGTGAGTTCAAAAGATAGCATCAATATTCGTTACATCATACTGCAGTTGATGGCAATTAAAAAAAACATGATCTGCTTGTTCAGTCCGTATTTTCTATCCCCCCATTTTTTCAGGTTTGAAGGAATATTCTTGTGTTTAACATGCTGAGGTCTGTGATGATTAATAATTAGTGAGACAGACAGTGAGAGAGAGACATGAGAACAGAGTGAGAGAGACAGGGAGAGAGAGACAGAGAAAGACATGAGGACAGAGAGAGAGAGAGACTTCGAGAGACATCATGAGAGAGAGTCATAATGAGAAAGAGATGGAGAGAGAGAGAGACATGAGGACAGAGAGAGAGACTTCAAGAGACATCATCAGAGAGAGTCATAATGAGAGAGAAATGGAGAGAGAGATATGAGGTCAGAGAGAGAGACTTAGAGAGACATCATTAGAGAGAGACATAATGAGAGAGAGACAGAGAGAGAGACATGAGGACAGAGAGAGAGAGACTTCGAGAGACATCATGAGAGAGAGTCATAATGAGAGAGAGATGGAGAGAGAGATATGAGGACAGA
>CM040481.1:14421708-14438345 GCA_022758105.1 Pangasianodon gigas | reverse complement strand
CCTGTCAGTCCCTGTGAAGGAGGCGTGGCATGTGTACCTGTCAGTCCCTGTGAAAGAGGCGTGGCCTGTGTACCTGTCAGTCCCTGTGAAGGAGGTGTGGCCTGTGTACCTGTCAGTCCCTGTGAAGGAGGCGTGGCATGTGTACCTGTCAGTCCCTGTGAAAGAGGTGTGGCATGTGTACCTGTCAGTCCCTGTGAAGGAGGCGTGGCCTGTGGGGCTGTTAGTAAAAGAGGCATGGCTTGTGTGACTCAGTTCCACTAAAGGACGTTTGGCCTGCACATCTGTCAGTCTTAATGAAAGAGGTGTGGTTTCTATACCTGTCAATGGCGGTGAAGTAGGCATAGCCTGTCAGATTCAGTGAAGGAGGCGTGGCCTGTGTACCTGTCACTCTTAATGAAGGAGGTGTGGCCTGTGTACCTGTCACTCTTAATGAAGGAGGTGTGGCCTGTGTAGCTGTCACTCTTAATGTAGGAGGAGTGGCCTGTGTAACAGGCACTCTTAATGAAGGAGGTGTGGCCTGTATCCCTTTCAGTTTTAGTAAAAGAGGCGTGGCCTGTGTCCCTGTCAGTGCCTGTGAAGAAGGCGTGGCCTCTGTACCTGTCAGACTCGATGAAGGAGCCATGGCTTGTGCACTTTTTTAGAAAAAGAAATATATCCCTTAATCCTGAATTTATTAGGATTTTACTGTTTTTCGTAATACATGTTGGGCGTTATCTCTTACATAACTTGGGATTACGACTTGCAGACTGACGCTAAGTCGATTTAATGTTCTGCAGAAGCCACATACAGCCTTTTCATCATTAAATAACAAAATCATCCAGGATTTAAATAATAATGCTGCCACATAATACCAGCTCTGTTATTGTTCTGCTTGTAAGACGGTGTAATCCTGAGCTCGGCTGTTTTGTTTACCCACTCCAGTGTTTCATTTCCTTGAAGGATGCCGCTATGATCGTATCCCGGAGCTATCACACTGTAAGAATGTTCTCTTTTGCAATCTCTATCTTTATCTCTATCTCTCTTGTGCCTAAACCATGGCTCTTTCTTTAATTGCACCCCTCTATTTTTGAATATCCTGGGTAATGACCAGTGGGTGGAGTGAATTAGAGTGGCTTATGTAATGTACATCGCAGCCACTGCTGCTGTTTCAGGAATGTCTGAGGGGTTTCTGTGTGTTTTCTGTCGAACTTTGACCTTCAGAGGTTGCATCCGTCCCAGGTGGCTTTGGTAAAATGTTAAACCAGCCATAACATGATGAGAGCAAGAGATAGAGAGAGAGAAAGAGAGAATGAAGAAGTTCTGTTGACATAGCTGCATCAGACTACGAAACCACCTGGAAATGAATAACTCCATGAATTAACATCCAGGATGTGGAGTGTGTTACAGATAACAAAACTGAACATGAAAGTGGCTTTTGATTTCATTATCACTACCAACCAATCACCAGAATGAAATTACAGTCAATCAGTGATGCAAAATAATATCATCACACACCACGAGTGCCTAAAAATACGCCATTATTTTCAAGATTAGATATGTCAATATCCAACCTTTTGGCGGACCTCTTGTAATGGTTTTTGACATTATCCCAATATTATATTTAGGGGTCCAAGCATTTAGAGCTGGATTAAACAAGATGAAGTCCCTAAGGTGTAGAAACACCAATTATATTTTCAAAAGGAATTTGATAACCATATCGAAGTCACACACTATTTTGATATCAAAATCACTTTATTGATCAAGCACACAACTTGTATTAAAAATTTTAGAAGCCTTAAGATTTTGTTGGTCATTCCTCTGGGGAAATCCTAAAAGGTTCTATGTCTTTTTTTGGAAGTTAAAGAAGAATGAAGAATGCTTTTGGCGTAACCGAGTATGCATTAACTGTCCTACCTAGAAACTGTCAGCCATTTTATGGCTTAGACCATTTTGAAGGATAGCTTGCCATAATAATTGTAATGCACAATAACAATAATAGATTAATATATAGCATGCCAAGAATTCACTTTATCACACAAAACATATAAGCGTTGAAGAGTAAGAATACCTAGATAGCTAATTCAACTGCTAATACGAATTTTTGCTAATTAAGCTAATAAAAGACCTGATGAGTTAAATTAGCAGGGTTAAACCACAAAAAAATGAATTAAGTGGTGCATCAGGACCTGGACTGCAATGCTCTGGGCTAAATTCCATTGGTCACACACATCCTTGTTGTTAATGTTTGGACTGTTTCCTCCTCAGGGCACCTATTCAACATATATGACCTCCTGAAGAAAAGAGGTGTCACCATGACCTTTGCTCCCTAACCCTAAGGTCACAGCCTAAGTGTCATCCTGACAGGAGTGCCGTCCTTGGGACTCTCAAACTCTGCTAGCGAACTTTGACCCAGCTCTGAACTCCGCTGCGCTGTCATGCTGGCTTAATAAAAAGAGAGACAGAGTGACAGAGCAACGAAGCGTACATGTGACATGACCCGCTGCTATTCAGGACACGTGTGCAAGTACATGTGTGTGGTCATGGCTGGAATGGCACTACTGGTATGACACGGGTTTATGAGTATGTATAGAGAGTTATTGTGTGTGTGAGACAGAGGGTAAAAGTAAGATAAAAATAGACAAAGAGGATGACAAGAGCAGGACAGAAAAAGTGAAAGAGAGAGATGGTACTGCAGGGTGATGACTCAAAGACATAGACAGTCTATGAGTTAGCACAGGGATGTCTCACTCTTTTCTGTCTCACACACTTCTATCTCTGGTTAATGAGTCCTTTATCTTACCATGTGTCCTGGTGCTTGTTTACAATTGACCCATTGTCTGTGTATTACACATTATGGTACATGGTAACACTACATTCACACTAGCAAGTGACAAAATGACAGGCAACATTCAGAGATACTGACTTCTGAATTGAGATTTTCTCATTTTGATGAAAATTAAGTATGACAATTAGCTTGAATGACGCACAAACCTTATTTTCAAACAGGATAACACTGAATGCTGCATAACAGTGTAACAACTGTGCAAGGGTTCATAAATTTGTTAGAACCCTGAATACCAGGCTCTGATCCTAGTTACTACCAGAATACCAGGCTCTGGTCCTAGTTACTACTGGAATATCAGGTTCTGGTCCTAGTTACTACCGGAATACCAGGCTCTGGTCCTAGTTACTACCAGAATACCAGGATCTGGCCCTAGTTACTACTGGAATACCAGGCTCTGGTCCTAGTTACTACCAGAATACCAGGCTCTGGTCCTAGTTACTACTGGAATACCAGGATCTGGTCCTAGTTACTACCAGAATACCAGGCTCTGGTCCTAGTTACTACCAGAATACCAGGCTCTGGTCCTAGTTACTACTGGAATACCAGGATCTGGTCCTAGTTACTACCAGAATACCAGGCTCTGGTCCTAGTTACTACCAGAATACCAGGATCTGGTCCTAGTTACTACCAGAATACCAGGCTCTGGTCCTAGTTACTACCAGAATACCAGGCTCTGGTCCTAGTTACTACTGGAATACCAGGCTCTGGTCCTAGTTACTACCGGAATACCAGGATCTGGTCCTAGTTACTACTGGAATATCAGGTTCCAGTCCTAGTTACTACCAGAATACCAGGCCCTGGTCCTAGTTATTACCAGAATACCAGGATACCATCACATTCACAATGTTTAAAGTAAAAGCTTCTTAATCTCCTACTTAGTGCTTACTAGGTTTATCTGTAATGTGAAGCACAAGGCATGCTGGAAGCTTCTAAGCCTGAAAAAATAGCCAAGTCCCATTTCAATCAGCAGATAAATATAAAACACAGATAAACAGATAAACAGTCACCAGATCTTGTTACTAGGCAATTATCTGTTTTTTGTTATTTTCGTTTATTTGATAAGTTGTTTGTGACATGAGGTTACACAGTCTGTGTGGCTATGATGCATGATCTGATGTTTTGCTCATGTTCATGTATTTTTTTTGCTTTCTCTGACCAGCCCGGTACCCTCAAGGTCTCAGAAACAATGGGCTTGTTTGATGTATCTTCAAAACGGCATGGCACCATCAACAATGGTTCAGTTGTTTTCCAAGAAAACATGAGTTAAAGCAAAAACAGACAGTGTACTGTCCAAATAGAAGTGTTGTGATCGAGTCATGTGACGCTTCTCTTTGAATGAATGGAGTACAGTATCAGGAGAAGGAAAAGTGATTTTGCATTCCTTTAGTTATGCTGATGCGCCACTCACTTTCTGATGGAGACTTTGACAAGAGTTGGCTGATGTCATAGCCTCAGGCCAATGTTTAGCCTTGGGGAGGAATTACTGATCCGGTCTCCTGGACATATTCTGGTCATTTCACCATCTCAACCAAGTGAAGGAAAGTACTGAAGGTTCCTGTGCTCCAGGTGAACACGATAAATACTAGCATTCTCTTCCACAACCAGTTAGAATAAATTTCTTGGCAGGCATTTCTAACAAATCTTGATCTATATTTTGGGGAACTTTCACATAGACAGTGTTTAGTCTGTTTGAATAGAGCCGTGTTATTTTTTCCTGTTTAGTGCAATTCTTTAGGCAGGTGAGAACACAGCAACCACTGTTGGGTCTGAGAGTGTCTGAGTAAGGTGGTCTTGGTCCGCTTCCAAATAAAGTTGTGTTTTGGGTTGCAGAATTTTTTTTTTTTTGCAGATTAAGTGCTAAACTTAGCCAAAGTGAGAGCTGCAGTGCCACAGAAATGCCACATGTTCTGAAATAAGCAGAGAATATAAACACTGGGTGTGATATATATTTTATAATCAACTAATAATTTATTTAGCACATGACTTTGAGACATTGTTGTCTGTGCTCGGGAGATTTTTATGGTTTCTATGCAAACTTGGTAAAGGTTCCCTCGCCATATTTCTGACCAGTGAAAGGGTTTTATGAGGACATCTTCAGCCCTACATGCCCCTCAGACAAATGTTTTTTGCTTTTTCATTTGGTTAATTATATGTAATTACATTAATTTGTAATTTGTAAGTCAAACCAAACCAAAAATAGAACAAAACGAAAGTATCAATTTCGTTCTGCTTCAGATGCAGCAAATGGACTGATACTTGTGAAAGCACCCTTACACTTCCAGCAGACTTCCTGACCTCAAACTGAGGTGATTCTTCATTTTGCTCGTAGGTCTTTGAAGACCTCTGCCTTAAATTTTTGGCGCACTATTGGTGACATGGCCGGTCACGTAACCTGTAATTATGCAGTATAATTAAATAACCCCTAAGGTCACTCTGACTACTATCAAAGAATGAAGAAAGACCAATTGTCTGACTCACTGACAGACCAACTACCCTTAGAGTGAAGCTTTTTGTTTAGTTTCAATGCAAGACTTTCCTCGTGCAAGCCTTCCTGCTATAAGATCCTCCTGAACCTTCATCATCACTGTTCATTAGCCTTCGGAGTTGCTCCCCATGTCTTGAGGGTCATGTGCCTTAGATGCCTCGGTCACATGGCTGTCCCAGAAAGAGGGAAACCTTAACCTGAGAGCTTTGTCATGGTTTAGAGAGCTGAGTTGTCCCAGGCTGGATAGAGTGAATAGCTTCTTAGTGCATTTTACAGATTCTGAACACCAGGAATGGTTTTTGACCATTCCTGTACCAATTTTCTTGGTGTCTACGCTATTCTTTTGGGAAGAATAAAGATATTCTTCATAGCAGTTTTTAAAAGCTGGACAAAATTGAGTCAGTATGAATCTTCTGAGATGATGCCATGGGATATCTCCCTTTTTTGACAATGTTACTGGATTTTAACCCTCAGAAATCTACAGCTACTTTTGTCCTTTTGATACTGAAGTTTAACAGTCAATACAAATGCCACCATTTCAAATAATTATGTAGTGTTTTGGGATCATTTTCCAGCTGAAATAAGGAGATGTTACAATTGAAGATTTAAGTGTGTCCAGCACTTAAAACAAAACAAAAAAAGTTAAATAAATTTTTTTTTTAATTGTGAAGTCCAGCTATTTATAGTATAACTAACTCCAGTCTTGAAAATTTAGATCAGCAAATAAATAAGAATATTTTATAATTCAGAATTCAATAACAAAAAAATTAACTTTGAAGGAATCAGCTTTGCAATTGGCTCTTTGTGACAAGATTGAAATTGAAAATAAATCAAATAATTCCTGAATTTTTGAGCAATATGTAAGATATATCATGTCACGTGTGACATTGCAGGCCTTAGCAGGTTAAATTTTCTCCATTTTTGGAACAATTTCAGTCAAGCCAACACGAATCGTTTAAGACATTGCAGGGGGATTTTGAAGCCTCTGTTCTTGGGAAAACTTGAAAAAAATTGGTGCTATTGGATTTTGAACCATGATCCTTTTTATGTAGAGCATATTCTTTGTCTAAGAGGCTTGGAATGTTTTCTTGCATTCGGAATGCCCTAGAAATATGACAGCTATGCATATTAGTCCATGTCTGGTGGCCTAGATAGTTTTAGTGTGGTTGGTTATCCATTCTCAGGACTATGTGGAGGTGGGAACACTGATATCTGAACAAAATTCCACTCATGCTTTTAGCACAAATTTCCCATCGTTGCTTCGCAGCACAGAAATAAACTTGGCATGTTTGACTTGAGAATTTACTTTTGTGTACAGTTTGTGGTCCTATTTTGTTCTATGTTCCAGAACCATGTCATCTTTCCCTAGCTTGCCTCTGTCTAACAGTTATTTTGACCCAGTTTCTTTCTTCTATCTAAGGACATACCAAAAACCAGAACAGAGAGAGAAAAAGAAACCTGCAGAACCTCCCGGGCCCAAATGTTTGTGTTTCGTCAAATGGGCTCCACAGATTTACTACACAGAATGCTCTGGAGAGGTTTAAAAAGAAAATCCAAATATCTACAATCATTTCCTGCTTAGAATGGAAAAACTGTTAATATGAGGATTCTTAAAACCTTAAGGGTTCTTCATTTGTCCTTCTCAGGGAAACCCTTGAAGGTTCAAGGAAAGTCCAAAAAAGCACCAGAAAAGAAACTTTTTTGGAAGTTAAGAGCCCTTAATTAACCAATGAATCCTTGAGAACCCTTGAAGAACACTTTTTTTTTCTAAGAGTGTATGTTAACTAGGGTACAGAGTCCAAATTATTGCTTGTTAATACGTGGAACCTCTTAGCTGTTAAACAAGCTTATGTCTTGGAACTTGGTATTCTAAAATTATTCAAGGGTTCTTTAAGGTTTTAGGAGGTTCTTAGCCTCCTAAAAGTATTGTTCTTGGAACTCTTTCTGATAAGGAAATAGGCTGCAGCATTAGAACTTATGTTTTGAATCCAAACTAATTCTGTATTCGACTAAAGCCAGTAACTCAGAATTTCCAACCTCCACAGCTAGTTAAAAACAAAGAAAAAACACCCCCTCAACTTGGAATTCCTACTCAGCAAGTCAGGAAGTTGTCCTCAGCCCCGAGTTCAGCTTATGACTTCATGTCAGCATGGCTGCTCACATTATCAACAGTAAATAGAATATCACTCCACTACTTTAAATGAGTTTATTGTAACTTTTACTTTAGATCAATCAACAAATACACATTAGTTGTTTGAATCTCTAACACTGACTGTACAGTTTTGAGAACATAAATACATCATAAACTCATGATCACTAATGTTTCTAACAAACGACATACTTTCATAGTGTTCACGTTTTTCCCCCACTTTTTATCTCGAAAGCATCAAGTTCAGAAATTATGTTCGGACTTTCCAAATTTCCAAATTAACTCAAATGAGGCATAATTCAGCAAAAAATATGATCCTCAAAATGTGATTTTAAGTTTAACAACCAAACATTTGTCACAGTATGTTTGCCACAGCTTCTCCAAATCAAGATTTTTTATAGTTATACTGTTTAACTGTTGCAAGCAAGACTCATTAGTTAGTATATGAAAGCAGGTAGATCCCACGTTAAAACATACAGTATTTGTGGATATTCAGTTTGCTAAAAGAAACTGATTGGCTTGTGGCTGAAACAAAGACCACTTCATCAAGTGCGGGGACTGATTTACTAGTTGAGGAGATACGGTCCACTTGAGGTTGAGGTCGATGAGTGGGTCATTATCTATGACCACTTATATAGACATTCACTACTGAAGATCAGGAAATGCAAAAATGGCATACATACACTTTGTGTGCTACATTGTCATGCTCTTGTTTTAAACCGCTCAACTCTGAAGAACTCAAAACATTTCCTGGTTCCATCAGCTGTAGCAGTTCCTGCCTGGTGCTTTAAGACCCCTGAACACCACCATGAATGGCCACTTCAGTATCCCCATAACACACACCGAGCTTTCAGAGCTTTCCTGTCTGGTCAATGAGCTGAATTCACGTCTGTGCCCTCAAGCACTTCTAGACCTTACAACATTTTCTACCAACGTGTCCTGACACACATTTGCACACACACACACTTAGTCAGGCATGTTCTCGCTGTTCCTGTCTCTCTTCTGTCTCTGTTAGAAAGTGAACTGGGTTGAGATCTAATTCTGCTGGCAACACAGGAGGCGTTTTATGGCTCAACTCCCCCATGCAGTTCATCAGTTCCTCCACAGATGTGCAGTAAATTAACTTAGACACAAAAGAACCAGAGGACTACGAAAGGCCCAGAGACAGTGAAAACCAGCCAAGTGATTATCAGGTGGCTGAACACATGCTCACATATGGCAAAAAAAAAGATCTTTTCAGACTTCTCACGCGGTGTTTTTATGCTGCTTATTGTCTTTGTGCAGATGGCATGTGCTTTTATCTAATTGGTGTCCACATGTCCCATTTTTCACTCATCTTTTTCTGACATGTTCCTTGGTTTGGTTTGTGGACTCTCCAGATCACAACACAGTTGGGGTTCAGGTTAAGAAAGGTTAGACACTTGTTATTCCTTAGAGTCTCCGGTAAACAGAGACAAGGCCATATGCCTGCGGTCTCCTCAACCCATCTGTTCTGAAATGTTTGTCCTTCAAACTTTTCTAAAATCATGAGCCAAACAAAAGTGAATTGAAACTTACATTTTCTCATCTGACCAATACCTTTTTCCAAAGTGACTTCCAACTGAAACATAATAAAACTGAGTGAATTAAGGTTAAGGAGCTTGCTCAAGGACCCAACCATGGCAGCTTGGTAATACAGGGATTTGAACTCACAACCATCTGATCTGTAGCCCAAAGCCTTTACCACTGACCCACCAACCACCCTTCACTTCAGTAGGAACAGGATACAGCTGGTTTATAGGATGGATATCTGCCCACAGGACTACAAGGCCTTAAAGTATGGTTCTTTTTTCTTAGATTTTGTCCAAATTCCTCCAACTGCACTTTCACTGAAAACCTTCCAATTGGCAAAAATAGTTTTGCTTCAAAACAAGAATTAACCTCAAGTCTCATTAGTATTAGAACCTGAGGTATCTTTCTCATCTTATTTTGACCCACTTCTTTTCCCTAATCATCAGGTCAAAGATCACAGCATGGATGAGCGTCAGGATAAGAAAGGTCAGATGCTTCCCCTCAGTAATACTTTGAGTCTCCAGAAAGAGATACAAGGCCATATGCCTGTGATATCCTCAACCCATCCGTTCTGCAAACCGTGTCCTTCAAACTTGGTTAAATCATGAGCCAAACAAAAAGGAATTTAAACTCTAATGCCAAAGTGATCCGGTATTGGATTCAGAAGCTCTCAAAACAGGATATAACTGGAATAAGGTCATTACCATGCTCATGAGTTGTGGAGGATGGATATCAGACCACATGACTACAAGGCCATCAAATTATGGTTCTCTCCAAATGCAGTATGATCAGTTTGCAAAAAAGGTTTTGCTTCAAGACAAGAATCAAACTCAAATCTCATTAGCATTAGAACCTGGTGTACCTTCTTAGTTCTCTGGGGAACTTGGACAACAAAAGTGCTTTGTTTATGTGTACAGTTTTCAATGACCCACAGATGAAACAAATCATGCGTTTTGGTAATAGATTAACTAAGAATCTATTCCCGTCTTGTGCCATGTTGGATTGTTTTTCTCTTCTTTTGAAGAAATGGCCACAATTTGCTAGCTGGGTATGAGCATCTGTACTAAACCGGATGAATTATGAGGCTGTACCTTTGTTCCAGGCAACAATCATTAAGCTCTTGAGATTTATGAATATAGCTGCCTGCTAGCCTATGAGAAAGTATTAGCATTTCAAATCCATTATCTTATGATAGAACTCATTACATCGTGATAATGTTCTTCTAATTCCATTGCCTCCATTTTACCAGCATTAGCACGTGTTAATAAGTCAGCAGTCAGGCCAAGCGTGTGCTAACAAGCTATCTAAATGGCACTCTTTTGTCCTCTTCTCAGTACACTCTCATGGCTCTTTGACCGCAGGACATAATTTGAAGCAGCATGGCTTGTGTGCAAGTAAGCTGTGTACATGATTAATGAACAGAGCAAAGAGTTTGGCACACGTCTGCCACGTGATGAGCACCCACCTCGGTTTTGCCAAGTTGCTCATGTAGCCTCAGTACTTCATCATAGTGTCAGGCATAGGAATGCCTGAGATGATTTGCTCCCTTTTCCCCCTCATTCCTCCCTTGTTGTGCCTCATAATACTTTGGCACAGTTTTTTTTTTTTAATGGAAAAGGTTTATTTTTCCAGGATGTTTCAAATCACTTGCCTCAAATCACTTGGGCTCCTGGGACAAGATGATTATGTGTCAGTAGGGTTAGTAGACTATTGGTCATTCAACAACCAGAAGAAAAACCCATACTCGCTATTAACTTTCACAAAAAACAAACATTTTAGTGTATAGTATGTATGTTTACCTCAGACTCTTCCTTAGAAAAGGTAAATGAGTGGCTGAGTCATCCCCTATTCAGGGATTTATATATTCATCTGTGTCCGTATGAATGCACATAACTAGCTAATTTGCTAGTTGTAACATATGTTCTTACATTATGTTAGCTACCGTTTTGTTTTGTACTGAGTCATTTAGGTTTCCAGGCACACCATGAGCTGCTCATTTTAAAATGCTGTCTAAGAAGCTTGTGAAAGCTAGTTATCTGTATGTAAATTAGCTAAATAACCATCCCTTGTGCACGATTACTACATATAATGAAGGAATCAGAGATACAAGAGGAAAAGCAGGTGAAAAGTGGACAAACATCAGCAATGCCTCTGAGAGCTAAAACCTATCAGAAGAAGCACAGCAAATTCTTATCTCTTAAACCGTAAACAGTTGTGAAATGAGCAGAGTAAACAGTTTAGATCTCTGCTGAAATGAATCGATGAACCATTACCGCTCCACGCCTGCTCTTATTTCTGCTCTTATGACTCATTAAAGCTTCAGGAATAAAGTGGGGGGAAAATCTGCAATGCTGTTAACAAGGAAGCAAGCAAGTTGGGAATGTTTCATGGATAACACTGTCATACGCTAACCTCACAAATCTTTGGTTTGTTGTTTGCTGTTACTAGCCATCCAAAGTGTTACCCAAAACAATGGAGTCTGGTCATCTGTAACAAAAGCTAAGAGCCAATTTGTAGGATTGAATCAGCCAGAAAAAACCTCCCAAAAGAGTTAAATGGCGCATGGGAAATGAAGCTCCAGCAGCATGTCTAGCAACAGGCTGTTTGGACTGTTTGGACAATTCCACAGTGGAAATGTGATGACATCTTCATGAATCATAACCTGGATAGTGAGAAACGGGAGCCAAAATCTGCCTCTATTTAATGTGAGTTTAAAAGAAAAATGGTCTAGTCACTGAAGCTAAAATAAACATTTCTCTTGCTAGTTCACTGCCCTCAATCTTTCGTTAGTAATCTCTTATCTTCATGCATGACTAATTGAAAAAATATGAGGTATGATGTGGAGCCTGAGGCCTCTTTGCCCTTACGGTATGTCAGTATGCAAGACTACAGCTGCCTTAAAAAACACTAACTGAGTCACTGGGCAGCATTTTAACCAAAACGAAACCGTGGCAGCACTGATTTTTGGGTTTTCCCTCCATTGTCATCATATACTGTATGTCTCAATTTATACCACAGTTCTGGTTTTTACTGATCAGAGGTCAGTAATTTTTCTATAACAGCTGCTCTGACAGTAGTGCAGCTGCCAATCTCAGGTTTATGTGCAGATCATTTATTGATAAATAAAACATTTTTAATCATTGGCAAATTGCCAAAGTATAAGAGGAGTAAAACACTTCAGGACACGCTGTTACTCAACTGATCAACTTCCTGTCATGTTTATTTCTTACACACCACAATTATCATACTATATTTCTTCACTATTGATAGTTTTTGAGTCCAAAGTAGTGATAGCTTCCTTTCTGGTGCTTAATGCAAAGAAACTTCTGGTAATCTACAAAAATTAACTATGAGATAACTATGAGATAAATTCTCACTCAGTGTAGCATATGATGTCCTCAAATTTGGCTAAAACGAGGGACTTCGGTGGCCAGATTGGTCTGACCAGCTACCAGCTGCCAAAACACATGCCGAAGTGGTCAAGCAGGTAGACCATCTAGGCCAGATGGTAAGAGCTCAAGGAAGGAAAAAGTTTCCATACTATAGCTACTAACACTACATCATAAGGCAACAGTCAGACAATTAGAAATTTCAAACATACCCAAAAAAAAAAACCATACCAACTGGCGAAGATCTTCTACCAGCTTGTCCATTGTTTGACGTGTTTTGGCAGACTAAGCTGGGCTTTTTTTTTTTTTATCTCAAGCTTGTGCTAATGCTGCCCAAATATCTTGCCTACCATGAGAACTGCTGAATATGAAGATGAAGTGCTGAGACGTGAATGCCTTTGATTCTTTAGAAGGCACGGCTAAAACCAAGCGCTAATTCTCTACTGTAAAAGTGTTTACTGTGGACTTCAACGTAAAATAAAAACCACATACATTTCTCACATTCTCCAAAAGATTATCTGAAAAGCAAAATTTCCATTTCAAATGTTTTCAGTCTGGTGGTTGGGTCTTCCCACAATTCCCAATTTTTTCCTGCTGGCTACGATACAGCTGGTGGTTTGGAATTCCTTATGGGAACCTTATGAGAAACAGGTCATCTCTTTTGACCTCGAATCGGTCTGTCCTGGTTCTTCTGGAGCTAGCTTCAAAGAGCTTCCACTTCTTCGCAAGGAACTGCATACCATGCATCAAACTGACATGACGTGGACATCAAAAGTGAAAGATGAAAAGAAGGATGAAGAAGAGCGCAGGAGTGACTCCGATATGACCGCAGCAAGAGGGTTCTGTTTCCTTTAAGATTCCCCTCAGGCTGGGCTAATCTCGCCTTCAGTTACTTTGATTTTCCAGACATGCCAAAGAAAAGGCTTTGTGTGTGTAGAAGTGTAGAAGTGGGGGGATTATTCTAGAAGATCTTGTTTTGACACCTAACACGTGTCCACAGTTGTCAAAAAAAGTGGAAAAAAGTTCGTTTTTGTAGTTCCTCATAGTTCCTCTTCCACATATCAGTAACGTGTATTTAAATCCTATAACACTCCCTTCTCGTTTTCTCCTTCTCTTTTTCTGTGGAAATGCTAATACAATAAGAACGCAAAGCTTAGCTAGCTCTTTTTTTGGTTGAGCTACCATTGTCAGATTTTTTTTTTTTTTTTTTTTTTTTTTTTATAAAACAGTTATTTCCTTCCCAGATATATGCAAAGTCACGCTAGTTGTCAGAAACGATGATGGTTTTCCGTCTGAGATTTGGAGTTAGCGTGTATGATGCTAACGCAGACACTTTAGTTTAACAGATTTTACTGATACAGTAAGAAAGGTTAAGGCCAGGGCACATGTGGAAGCTTTCTTCTTGATATCAGGAAATTCAGAGAGAGAGAGAGAGAGAGAGAGAGAGAGAGAGAGAGAGAGAGAGATTTAAGATAAATAAAGACAAATCAAGAGTCAGTCTCAGAAATCACTACTGTAATATTTTAAAGTCACAACACAGGAAGTGTAATAAAAACATCGTCCCTGTTTTTAATTATGAAAATAAACTGTGTATGTAAAATAAAAGTGTGTGTGTGTGTGTGTGTGTGTGTGTGTGTGTGTGTGTGGTGTATAAAATAGAATCTGGTACTGAAACATGAAAAATAGCATGCAAAGGTCAGATATGGATAATACAGCAACCTAAAAATATTACTGAATGAGTTCAAGATTTAATTTTATAAGTGAAAACAGCAGGTCAAAAGGTCAGAGTATAGATTTATAACAGGAAGTGTGTGTGTGTGTGTGTGTGTGTGTGTGTGTGTGCAGATTGTGAGCTTTGTGAGGACTGAATGTCTCTATAATTATAACATTAAATGACATGTGTGTGTGTGTGTGTGTGTGTTGGTTCTGTGTACAATTGAAGTCAGCCATGTGTCACATTCTTAGCCCGTCTCACTTCCTTTGTGTGTGTGTGTGTGTGTGTGTGTGTTGTCCATCTTTATGGACATTTCCTGTTATGAGCCTCAGAATATCAAAGCCAACACACTTGATTCGACACAACACATACACACACACACACACACACACAGCGCTGCATCCTCGCTGACCTGCACACACACAATGCACAAAGACATACATCAAACACTCCTGTGCAACACACCAGTGCACACCAATACACACCTGCACTCCACTCACTTCCTCTGTGTGTGTGTGTGTGTGTGTGTGCGTGTGTGTAAGAAAATAGCTGGTCATACATGTCACATTCGGTTCTAACAACCCACCCAGGTCAACACACACACATACACACACACACACACACACACACACAGCCTGCAGGCAAGGCAATAAAAGCAAAACCTCAAGAAATGGAACGGATTGGATTGAGATTCAGATTGAGATTAGATAGAACAGAGACAATACTGCTAAACCACACACACACACACACACACACTTCTCTCTCTCTCTCTCTCTCTCTCTCTCTCACACACACACACACACACACACACACTTTACAAGTTGTGACACAACATGTTAATGTTGCCTAATATGAAGAAAACTCATGGAGGTTCAGTTAGCGGTCAATGCTAAGTCTAATTAAAGTGTAAAATTAGCCATATGGAGTGTTTTCTTACTTATTTACAAACACATCTGAGGTAAATGTCGATGCTCTCGACAGCTTTTCACGTTTCCAAAGTTACTGCGCCTTTATATTGTCCACACACAACACAAACCACTAGCTAGGTTTTTAGCCTCAGTCATTAGCTTATGCCCAGTGTCCAGATTCTGTAGCTGCTTAGCAAGTTTAAGCTCATAAACAGACAGATAGAGAGAGAGAGAGAGAGAGAGAGAGAGAGACAGCAAGAGAGAGATACAGACAGACAAACAATGAGAGAGTGAGACAGATAAAGACAAAGAGAGAGACTAAATGTGTGTGTGTGTGTGTGTGTGTGTGTGTGTGTGAGAGAGAGAGAGAGAGAGAGAGAGAGAGAGAAACAGTAGGAAAGACAAAGAGTGTCAGAAGGAGACAGGGACAGAGAAAGATTGTCAGAGATAGACACAGAGACAGAAAGATAGATACAGACAGAGAGTTTAACCACATTAACAGTGAATGTATTGAAAACAGATGGACAGATAGATAGATAGATAGATAGATAGAGAGAGAGATACAGACAGACAAACAAAGAGAGAGTGAGACAGATGGATTAAAGGTGTGTGTGTGTGTGTGAGAGAGAGAGAGAGAGAGGAGTATGAAAGACAAAGAGAGAGAGACTGTGAGAGAAAGAGACAGACAAAAACAAACATAAAGAGAGAGAGAGAGAGAGAGAGAGAGAGAGTTGTTTCAAAAGCTAAAACATTAACATGCTAACAATTGTGTTTAGACTGTGCAAGAAAGCCATGTCATACTTTTTATCCATTTAAAGTTACATTTAATGTTGTGGAACGTCCATGAAACGAGTTAGTTCCTGTTCTCTTACGTTACAGCAGCTATAAATAGTCGTTCCCTCACCAACCACTTTTTTTCTCTCTCTCTTGACGGTATTAAGTAAAAAAAACAAAAACAAAAAAACCCGCAGCGTGTCATGTTACCGAGAAACCGCAAAAGAAGCGTAAACTCCTCTGTCCTGAAGATGTCAGAAATCTTAAAGTTACAGCTTTACCTCTGACAGTTACGAAGCACTGGTACTGGAGACTCCTTCCATAAATGTTACATAAAAGTCTCCTCACCGTATCAACGATTCTTTTAAAATCCTGTTACTATAGAAACGATATTAGAACGAGTGTGTTAATATAAACCTGTGATTTGCAGCTGCACTACCGTCCGAGGTAGTAACTCCCATTATAACCATTAAAACCATTACAATTCCCATTATAACCATTAAAACCATTACTAAAGATTCTGTGAGGGTTTGTATAGTTTTTTCAGCAGAGTTCTTCAGATGGTTCTTCTCAGAACCTTCTCTGGAAAAAACAAAACAAAAATCATTTTATTGTTATTATTATTGTTATTATTATTATTGTTGTTGTTGTTGTTGTTGTTATTAGTTATGCACTGAATATGTACAGGTTTTCCCCCTGAAGTTTTCTACCACTGTAGAAATTCTGACCAATCATCAGTGCAGATTTAGGGAAGGCTGCGTTCTGACCAATCAGAGGAGCGCGGTGTGGGTGTGGGCGTGGTTTTCGGTGATTAGTGGGGACGTGAGTTGTTTCATTCAGATC
>CM040481.1:14404971-14418117 GCA_022758105.1 Pangasianodon gigas | reverse complement strand
GGCCTATGTGACCTGTAGGTTTGAGTGAAGGAGGCGTGGCCTCTGTGCCTGTAGGTTTGAGTGAAGGAGGCGTGGCCTCTGCGACCTGTCGGTTTGAGTGAAGGAGGCGTGGCCTCTGTGCCTGTCGGTTTGAGTGAAGGAGGCGTGGCCTATGTGACCTGTAGGTTTGAGTGAAGGAGGCGTGGCCTCTGTGCCTGTAGGTTTGAGTGAAGGAGGCGTGGCCTATGTGACCTGTAGGTTTGAGTGAAGGAGGCGTGGCCTCTGTGCCTGTAGGTTTGAGTGAAGGAGGCGTGGCCTCTGCGACCTGTAGGTTTGAGTGAAGGAGGCGTGGCCTCTGCGACCTGTCGGTTTGAGTGAAGGAGGCGTGGCCTCTGTGCCTGTCGTTTGAGTGAAGGAGGCGTGGCCTCTGTGCCTGTCGTTTGAGTGAAGGAGGCGTGGCCTCTGTGACCTGTCGGTTTGAGTGAAGGAGGCGTGGCCTCTGTGCCTGTGAATCTTAATGAAGGAGGCGTGACCTCTGTGATGGAGAACCTCAAAGCCTTTACTTTAGTTTTGACTTTATGAATATGGATCGTACCAATACCTTTGTTACAAGTAACTATTTTTGTACAAGTGGTTTAATTTTCCCTCCTTGTCTTCATGAAAATACTTTTATATAAACACTGGACAAAAATCTCTGGACCTGAAGTGTTCCTTTGTTAGCAAAACCTAGAAAATTATATATCATGATACATATCGTGTACTGTGAAGATTGTATTGTGATTTTTAAAGTATGGTATCTTAATAATGTTTCGTTATTCAGAGGTTAGAAAAACATTAGACCCTTGATGAGAGTACCCAAATACAATACTGAGAACTTTAAACCAAAGGTTCCATCAGACGCCAGTCAAGTACCAAATGGTCCAGCTGGACCCATTGTGGTACCCACTGAAGTTCAGCATCAAGGGGATGTAATGGTTACGCATATACTTGTGTAAAATAATAAGTACTAAAGTGTTTTTACATGAGAATGAGCAGCCCACACTCTGACCTTGCTGGTTGTTTGCTCTGGCTAAGCGATGACTTAGCAAAAGCAGAGGCCAAAGGTCACTAGGTGGTGGAACCAGGAAGTGAGCCAGCTGCGTTGTGGGTTAGTACCGAAAAGTGAGCAATGGAGGGGAAAGCCCACTAGACTGGAAAAAGACGAAAGTGCGTCATTAGCATCGTTAGTGATGTTAGAATTAAAAGAGAAAAATGGCTAAAGTGGATACAGAGAAAAAAGAAAAGAATAAAATTGTTAGCATAGATAGGTTGTTAGATTTAGCGCTCGTGACTTGCTTTTCAAATTTGATTCCAGATGGAGTAGTGGAACGATGGAGAGAGAAATGGAAAGATGAATGAGGGGATGCTGGAGTTTATTTGTTGACCAAGGCAGAAAAAGAGAAGACAAGTGCTAACAGTTAGCAAATTTAGCTCGTCAAGACTTTTTCTTGGTATTTGCTGCTTGAGGGAATTAAGGATGGGAATGCAGAAATGGAAAGCAAAAGGGATCCTTTTGTTTGTTTGTTCACCTAGAGAGAGAGACAGGGAGAGAGGGAAAGAGAGAGAGAGGGAGAGAGAATGTGCATTGTTAGCATATTTAGCTCATTAAATCAAGTGCTCTCAGGTTTCTTGTGGAATTAGTTTCTTAGAAAGCTTTTTCGTGTGGAACTGGAACCTGTTCAGACATCTCTTTCCACACCGCCTCTCACTTCTTATTAAAGTGACTGAGTGTGTACTTTATAGTTAATCACTCTCTCTTTTAGCTAGCTGTTTTAGCTGAATTTGCTCAGTCAGCTTGACTGCTTCACATGTCATCAGCAAATCCAGTATTAGCATAATATAGTGTGATATTTGTTTATAGTGTTACAGTGATTCACGACATTTACCGATTGAGGAATGTGACAATAAAATCTTGTAGCTAGTACTTTACTGTTTTGTTTATTCGAGGTGTAGATTGTTAGTTAGCTAGATGTTATTTCTGTGGTAAATTTAGCTAGCATGAAGCATCTAATACAGCCTGACAGGCGGTAACTAGCTAACTGGCTTTATGTCGGAATGTAGCTGTCTGTCAAGATAGATAGTTGGATAGATAGATCAATCTGGCTATCTGTCTAGCTGTTTATCTGTCTCTCTCTGGATCTATCTATCTATCTATCTATCTATCTATCTAGCTATCTATCTATCTTTCTCTCTATCTCTCTCTCTCTCTCTGTCTCTCTCTCTCTCGGATGGGTGGTGTTCTCAGTGTGTGGGCTTATTCTGTGTGTGTGTGTGTGTGTGTGTGCGCGTTTGCCGTGTCCTATGTTTGCGTTGGTGCGTTTTGCCGCCTTTTATTGTTTGCCCTTCAACAAAAGGAGGCGTGGCATTAAAAGCGGCCATGACGACCACGCATCGGGCTCCACTCAGCTTCCGATTGGAAAGGAAAGGGAAGTGAGGTCACCACTGCCAAGGTGGGACACAGGACGCAATGTGTAATCACACACACACACACACACACACACACAGAGTACAGTCTTTATCTTAGCTGTTTGCACTGATGCGTGGATCAAGGTATGTGTGTGTGTGTGTGTGTGTGTGTGGCATTTACATTTAAATAGGTTCTCTGTTCCCATGTGTGGCCTTAAACATGTACTTAGCCAAACTCTCTCTCACTCTCTTTTTCTCTCTCTCACACACTCTCACACACACACACACACACACACACACACACACACACACACACAGGAAGCATCGGCCCTCATTACAGAGGCTTTCAAAAGTGTGTATAATTATTGTTGAACATTCTTCAGGGTCAATGAACTACACACTCGTACGGCGCTGTCATGTGTTCACACAAGTGTGCAGAACTTTACGTCGGAATGTCAGAGTAATTGTGTGTGTGTGTGTGTGTGTGTGTGTGTACTGCAGACCCCATTTGTGTCTTACTCTTCACCTTGTTTCTGTCTAGGCTTGCTTTTGGTATGTAAATGCCATTTGTGGCTCCGTGTGTGTGTGTGTGTGCGCACGTGAGTGCATGTGTGTGTCTGTCCGAACCAAGGAGGCCTCCCTTATCTCACGTCTCCTATGTTTTCTTCCCTCACACGCATGTTCTCAGTCAGCCGAGCAGAGAGTCACGTATCAGCACCAGCTCTGTTTCCTCACCTCTCCACTCATTCAGCACTGTCGCTCTCTTTCTCTCTCTCTCACTCTCTCAAGTCAAAGTCAAAGTCAAAGGGTTGCTTTGTTGACATGACAAATATTAACATTTGTATTGCCAAAGCTTGGATACAGACTTTGGGAACACATTAGAAAATAACTACAGAATTAAATAAATCGAAACAAATGTACATACGTTCAACAATACAGTCAAAAAGAAACACTAGTAATGACACTTATAGCCCTGAGAGGAAAAATAAATATTTAAAATATTTAAAAAATACTCTCTCTCTCTCTCTCTCTCTCTCTCTCTCTCTCTCACTTTCTCTCACTCTCTCTCTTTCTCTCACTCTCTCTCTTTCTCTCTCTCTCTCTCTCTCTCTCTCTCTTTCTCGCTGTCTCTCAGGGTTTTAGCCAGTAATGATGAAGTGATGCAGCGGCTTTTTGAGAGGAACTGTAGTCTGAGTGGCTACAGTTTAATTGGGGACAGGAACTGTATTCTGATTGGTCACAGTGGTTTGAAGGCGGGCACTGTGGTATGATTAATTCGATAGACATTTTGGGTGAGAATCGTGGTCTGATTAGTCACAGTAGTGAAATGTATTGTGATTGGTCACAGTGGTATGTGGGACAGGAACTGGCACTGGAAGTGGGATCTGTGGATTTGATTGTTTTTTTAATTTAACAGTCTGATTAGACTTTAATTTACGGTGTATAGAGAATGCAGACCATAATTTCACAGTCACAGACTGAGCCTTTTAGCCCAGGACAAAAGCGACAGAACTGGCTTTAAGCGCTTTATGGTTGCTGTCCAGCAGCAGCTCACGTTACGAAGCTCGTCACAGTCACGGCTGAGCCCAGGACTCAGACACCTCGCTGCATGAAACGAGCCAAAATGGCTGCTGTGAACATCGTTGGCCATTTGGCACTCACTTCATAAACAGGTCATTCGCAGGACAATAAGCTTTAGCAGTGCTGTCTGAAAACTAGCGCCACACTACGAGATCGTGGAGAACGCGCTGGGTGGGGAGGAGTGTGTGGAGACGAAGCGTTGGTGTGAATGGAGGTCTTTCAGAATGGCTTGTTGAGCTCATTAGATGAGTGTCATTACTAGCTGACTATTTGAAGACTCCATCACTTTGGTTCTCTCTAACAATGTTTAGAATTTGGTAACCAAAAAAAACATTTTATTTTGAAAATAAATGAGAAATATTTCTAATAGTGGAAAAAACCAACATCGCCAATATTGGGCAATACTGCGAAATATGCCGATATCATATCAACATTGTGATTGTACACTTTTTTTTTTTTTTTCTTCAAAATACACAATTAAAAACTCTGGAAACATCTGATTTGATATTAAAATTTTGTCTATAAAATTGTAAGATTTCTTTAAATTACTCCCCCAACAATTTTCCAGTGCTAAATCATTTATTTTAATCACTCTTTTTTTAAAGGTTTATTTCTAAATGCAGTGCTACTGTCCCGCTGACAATTCGGTAGCAAACTTAAAATATACGTTTATACGCATCGTATATTGTAGAAACATCTTCAAGTATCGTGATTTGATCTTTTTGTCATATCGACCACCTCTAATAACCAATAATATATAATTACTGTATATAATGTGTCCAGTATCTATTATGTAGCTGCAATCACCACTTATTACACGTTTATTTTACTGTATAACGTTGTATGTTTACATTTTGTACAGTATATTTTGATTATTTGTTCTTTAGTTTATGGAATTTAAGACACTTGCATCTTGTACTATTCTAATAAAAAAATTCACGTTCGAGTTGTTGCAGTTGTTTATTTACCAATTAAATGAAATTAAAGTTTGTTTAAGATGGTATTTGATATGTATCCAAATATACGCCAGGGAAATACAACATTTTAGACACACAAAACACAAACATCTGAAACACACTTTCATGTCCTGATGTAATTATAGGCCCAAGAAAAACGATGGGTTCTGAGAAACTCGAGTTTATAGCGTTTATTTAGAATCATTGTTTATAGCGTTTATTTAGAATCATTGTATAATTACAGGTGCCGGTAGTATATCTCAAGTCTTTTAAGGCCATGACGTTCTACAGAAAGTTCAATATAAATATCACATGGTTCTTTGTCATCATTGTGCCGGAGTCATAAAAATTTGAAATGGAATGCTGTCTTTTTCAGAAATCGAGGCGAAGGAGGCATGTACGTGGCTCCGTGCCGCTGGTTTCCCTCAGTACGCTCAGCTCTATGAAGGTAAGAACCCCATTTTCCTTTTGGATGGATTTTCCCTCTTTATGAATAGCAGCTTTTGACAGGAATAGCCGAGGGTGTGTATGTAGGTCACACACTGGGTCTGAGCTCGTAATTGCTGAATGAACGTCGCTGTGTGTCCTGACGCACGTCAGCACCCGAAAAAAAAAAAACAACAACAACAAAAAAAAATAGAAAGTCAGTTCTCAGGTTACAAAATGAGGACATTTGGTATGAAGTTATTCTTTAATATTGAATCTGGACCATAATGATATTCGTAGATATTTCTGACAAACTTTTTGTTTGTTTGTGTTTGCGTAATTAGAAAACGTTATTAGGAGCTAAATTCACACGATTTCTATTTTCCTCGCTACATCTGCAGTTTCTCTCTCTCTCTTTTTTTTTTTTTTTTTTGTCTCCCATCCCCCTTTCCTAAAGCACATTCCTGAGTTGGATCAGGTTTGTGTTACGTCTCCTGTCTTTTCTTTTCTTTTACATATAGAAAGGCATGTAGTAAAACACACACACACACACACAGAGAGAGAGGACAAATAAGTTAATGAAGCAAGGAGTGTGAGACATGTGATAGCACACCTCAGGCCTAAGTACCTTCCACGCACACACTCACACACGCATGCATGCATGCACACACGTGCTCGCGCACACACACACACACACACTTTGTTTGGATTCTGACCTGCAGCTATATTTCCAGCCGACACGTGCTGCACGCTCTCACATTCTAAATCCCTCACACACACACGCACATACACGTGTGTGTGTATGGGTGTGTGTTTAAGGGTTGTAAAGTTCACATTACTGCAGATAAAGTTTCTGATAATAGAAAGTGAAGTGTGTGTATGTGTGTGTGTGTGTGTGTGTGTGATGCACTAGTAGTATTCTGTGTCTCTTTTTTCTTGTGTCTCTCTTTCCCTTTCTGTCTCACTCCCACCCATCTCTCTTTTTTTCACTGCCACCTCTCCATCTCTCTTTTAATTGAACACCTTTTCACTTCACTCCCTTGCTTTTGCACTCCCTTTCTACTCACTTTTATTCTTTCTCTTTCATTCAGTCTGTTTTTCTATCATTCCTTTGGTTTTCTCCAGTCTCTTACTTTCCATGCCTCCTTACTTTCCTCTCTCCTTACCTGTTTCCTTACCCCATTCCTCTTTCATTCCTTTTCTCACCGCATCTATTTCACTTTCCATCTCTCTCTCCATCTCTCTCTCTCTCTCTCTCTCTCTGTCTGCATTACATTATCATTAATGGTTGTGGTTTTGTTGTGAGTGCTGACTGAGACAGGGGGTTTATAAAGACACACAGACTTCTCAACAGCTTCTTGAGTACCTATTGTCATTCCTAATCCCCCTCCCAACACACACACACACACACACACACACACACACACGCACCTCTTCTGCATTGCAGCTGTATTTGTTTGGCTGCCTGAGATGCAACTTCCTCTACTGTTTTAGCATAGGTGTGTGTGTGTGTGTGTGTGTGTGTTTGGGTCTCTCCTCCCCCCTTGACTCTTTAATCCCTTCTTGAGAAGGGACCTCTTTTGTTTGGAGGTCAGAAAGTAAATTTAGCCGAGACTCACGACACACATGTATAATAAAAATGTATAATAATCATATTTATAAAAAATATGAAAGCATATGCGTATCATAAATGAGAAAAAAGTTTAAATATTTGCTTATTTCACACTCTTGTTTGTTCTTCCAACATGGTTTTGTAATACCAGGCATGTTGATTTAGAGCTGTGATTACATAATGCACGGCTGCCACCCAATCAGAAAGGAGTATTTGCAGTAGCCATGGTGTAAAATGTAATTACACCAGAGCAGTGTTGAAAGCTGGAGTGTGATTGGTCAGAAAGTGTTGATTAATTTTCTGTAACAGCAGCTCTGACAGTAGTGCAGCTTCAATTCACAGGTTTATATTAATGTGCTCGTTCTAATACGTTATCGTTTCTATAGTAACAGCTCGTTCCACATAAACAAATAAGGAAAAAGTGTGTAATCGTTGATATGACAAGTTTTTTTTTTTTTGAGGAGACATTTAAAATTTAAGGAGTCTCCAGTGTCAGCACTTTGTATCAGTCCCAGGTAAAGCTGTAACTACGTTTTGCGATATCTTCAGGACAGAGGAGTTTACACTTCTTTGCCGTTTCTCTGTAACATGACAAGCTGTGATAGCTGCTATAAGTGAGAACAGGACCTAACTTGTTTCATGGACATTCCACAACATTAAATTTAACTATAAATGGATAAAAAGTATGACATGTTCTTTCATAAATTAAAAGCCATTGTTGCTGTATATTACATAAAGTTACACAATAACCTCTGTCTCATTCTCTCATTTTTTAGATGGTCAGTTTCCTATCCAGATCTCGTCAGTCACCAGAGATCACGACTTTCTTGATCGAGACGCCATCGAAGCACTTTGCAGGTAAGCTATGTAGACACACACACACACACACACACTCACATACACACACATATGCACACATTCTCTCTTACACACACACACGTCTATCAACACTTGTCAGATTCCGGAAACCTTTACTGCCAACTAACCTGCAGCCTTTTATTGCCAGTACATCTCTTTCTCTCTCTCGCTTTCTCTCTCATCCACTTTCTCTCTCTCTTTTAAAAACAAATTAAGACAAAGCGGAACGACAGATGCCTGAGACCCAGCAAACTTCTCACTTCTCATACTTCTCATCTTACTACAGTAACGCTGTACACATTTGGCCAGAGTGTGAGAGAAAGACAGGTTGAGTGAGAGAGAGAGAGCGAGACAGACCGAGAGGAAGAGTCGTGTTTCTAAGTGAGCGAGGGGGTCAAGCCGAGCCCAGCTGGAGTGCTCAGACATCTGGAGGCCATTTCGTGGTGCCAGCCCCTCAGAGCAGACACACATATCTAAAAGCCCCTAACTGAAGGTCACATGACCCCATCCAGGTGGCGAGCAGGATAAGCCAGGCGTCTCTTTTGTGGTCTTGTCACCGACCGTTCTAACGAGTTCCTTCTCCCTTTTTTTCTTCTCTTCCTCTCTTCTTTCTGACTTTCTGTAATCTGGAGCTTATCCCTCAACAGCTCATTATCAGGCAGTACTGCTGTGCTCATTCTTTTTCTTTTTTTTTTACTCTTTCTTTCCAGAGAAAGTCTCCTGGACATGATTCCGGATTAAGGTTTTTATGCAAGACCACAGGGTTCTTTTCAAATGCGAATTTTTCTAATTTGTGTGTTTGTTCATCTTGCAGGAGACTAAACACTCTCAACAAGTGTGCCATGATGAGGCTGGAGATCACTCCTCAGAGAAAAAGAGTAAGTTCTCTTATTTCTTGTCTCCACTTAACCTCATTGTCTGTCATCTACTTTAATTAGAAGGAAAGTTTTATTCCTTCTGGCAGGACTTGTGTCCTGAAGGCACGAGTAAAGTATGCCTGTTATGGGTGAAATGAAAGGCTTGTGTTAGCTTTCCTCTCTTTCTTTTCTTTCTCTGTTGGTTTTGTATTCTTCCTGTCACCACTGATTTTCTCACTTGCCAAAAAAAGGAAGAGGATATCCTGCCCAGTTTGCCGTTATGGGATAGTCCATCCACATGGTTACGGAACATGCATGCATATGTGTGTTTGCTTACACACTCCATGATCCGTGATTTCAAAATAGGCGTGTCAGGAATGCATCGACAAACAAGCCACCTATATAATCACGGTAGAGGCCATGACTTAACCAAATAAGCACAATGTTTATGGAGGTGTTTTTGGTGCACACTACTAGGCCTGAACAATAGCTGCCTTGTCGAGTATGTCTGTGTGTGTCCTGGTATGAAAGCAGATGACCCCAGTGGTGTCGTCCGGTGCCCGTAGCGTTAAAGAGAAAGGTCATAAGCTGACTTAAGGAAGTGATTGTGCCTTCTTTCAGAGCGGCAGACTCCAACTATCCTTGGAATGCATTGATCTTCACGCTCTTGTTCATGCCTCATCCCCGTCCCCTTCTTTTCCTTTTCTTCAGATTCTCCTCAAGTCTTTCTTTATAAAGGAAGGTACAATGAGACAACGTCTATATTTGCTGCACTTGCAAATCACTCAAGGAGACTGATTTGTCTTAGCAAATATTCATATTGCTAGCAATCTTTTATTCATTATTCAATCCCACTTTATTGAGGGTACTAGGGGAAGATTTTCACACAAGTACCTTTTTTTTTTTGGCTTCTTGCTCTAATCGCGCTGATCAAAGGCTTCCCAAGCCCGGGGGCTGTAAAATAACTACCGTGGTGAGTTTTACGAACTTTTTCCACTGTTATTATCCACCATGGAGGAGATGCCTTTGACGGGGATGGCTACTTAAGTATGGGTTTCCTGCCATGAAGAGCAAAGTTACACACTTGTTTAGGTCATCACTAGTTCAGCGTCATTAATCATGCATCAGTTCTACAGTTTATATAGTTCATATTGTCAAGCATTCAAGAACAGCGTTCAGTCATCAAGGATATAGAGTAGACCTTTGCATAACTTGAGCGCAAAACCACTGGAATGTAGAACCAAGCCTTGCTGTGGTATAGGTGGGGTTTTAGGTCTTCTGATAGTGTTGGATTCTAATGGGGGAAGGGAACCAGTCCAGCCCAAATCTCCAGCTGGAGGGTAACCCCACCAAAACCCCTTTAACCCCCACCCCTTTATCCCCTGAGGGGGGAATAGATTACCCAGATTAGGGAGAAGGAATGGTGGACATTTGACTCTTGTGACATTGCAGAGACAATCACAGTAACAGATTTTCTCACTCAGTTGTCCTCAAATTTGCCATATTATCCGCTTAAGTCGACAAGGAGTGTTAGGACATCAGATTGGAAGTTCTGTAAGTCTAAATGAATGATCCTCAAACTGACCTCTTGTTGGCCTCTCTGAGGTAACAGTTTATTAAACAGATTATGCATCTGACTGTTTCAGTTTCTTCAGACCACACAGACCGCATCTGGTATACTACAGTTAAGGTAATAAACCCCTTCCAAAAAGACAAAGGCAAACTGTAACACTGAAATGATACTACAAGGGATGGAAGTTAGATTTGCATAGATGTGGATATTTCTAATTTAAAAGAAAAAACTGCCATTAAAACAAAATTATCAAACAGGACAATGGTGACTCGGTGGTTCAGGCTTTGTGCTACCACTTGGAAGGTTGTGAGATCAAATCCCAGCATTGCTAAGCTGCCATTGTTGGGCTATTGGGCAAGGCCCTTAATCCTCAACTGCTCAGTTGTATCCTGTCCTAAATGTAAATGGCTTTGGATAAAAGCATTGAACAAATGTAAATGTGATTGCATGATTATGTTTGTGGAGCTTTTCTATCCCAGATAATGTTGTTTACCTTGTCAAACTCTTACACTGTCATTTCTAGAGTGAAGACTCAGATGAAGATGAGCCCTGTGCCATCAGTGGCCGTTGGACCTTCCAACGAGACAGCAAGCGTTGGTCCCGTTTGGACCAGTTGGACCTGGATGTCTTCACATCTCCAGCGGGAGATGCTATTTCTGCCCCTACCTTCCTCTCCTCCCAGGAACAGCACCTGCCTGGGGGCCACCTGCTTCGGGAGAGGGTTAGTGCTAGTGCTGAAAGTGTGCTAACAGATCTGAGCGAGCAGCCAGAGGTGGGATCCTTGCACAGCGCCGGAAGTGGTGGTCATGGAGGGTCACGTAGTGTTACGGTCCCGTCCAGCCCGGCTAACACCAATTCCAATGTCGCTACAGCTTCTACGACCCGTGCTAGCTCTGTTGTTAGCGTGTGCTCTTCTGGGACTTCTGGCGCCAATGAGGATTCCCTTTCCGAAGGGATTCCCTCACCGCTTGAACATGGGAGTTTTGCATTTGATGCCAGAACCTTCTCAGGAAGTAGTAGAGACAGTAAAAGCACACGGTCAAGGGCCAAGAGCTTCCTGAAGCGTATGGAAAGCCTGCGACTGCGTAGTAGCAGCATGTCTTCAAAGCGTAAAAAGAAAGGCGCAGTCAGCAATGGAAGGCTGGAGATTAGCGGTCCAGTGTTGAAGGAAGGTCTGGATGAGGACAAGCTACGACAGCTCAACTGTGTCGACATTGCCACACTGGAGCACAACCGCAGCACCTCCTACTCCACACAAACGAGCAGTGGAAGCACAGGCAGCAGCCATTCAGAGACGAGCAGTGGAAGTGCTGTGAGTACACCCAGTCCGATCACGAGGGCACGGAGCCACAGCACGGCAGCCGGCTCGATAAAGCGAGTTGGGATGTACCTGGAAGGGTTTGACCCATTCAGTCTTGTTCAGGAAAATGAGAACCTGGAGATCCGGAACTGTGGGAGAAGGCCTGAACCGAGCATGACCACAGAGAACAACCTACGGAACCGCAAAAGCACTGATGAGAGGCAAGTGGAACATAAGAGGATAGATGAGGAATCTGGCATGATATATTTTTACCTTCCTGATGGTCACAAACCAGGCACCTTTCCCAAGTCGCTTGCCGATGGGGGTTCCTTTCACCGCAGCGACAGCAGACCTCATCGCAGGTCCTCCACCTCATTAGACAGTCGGTTGAGTTTTTACGACAACGTGCCCTTTCCTGAAATTGGGGATGAGGAAGAGGATGAACCAGAGGGAGAGGAGGAGGAGCCAAAGATCGAGGACGTGCTAGAGCGAGTGACTGGCTTGCAACGACTGGTCAGCGCATGGACAGAATCAGGGCCTGGAGAGGAAGAGGAGGAGGAAGAGGAAGGAGACTCGGACTCAGCTTTGGATTCTGCCTCTCCTTGCCCTTCATCGCCGTTACAGAACCATTTGATGGAGACAGAGAATGGGAGCGACCAGGAGAGCACAGGGAACCCGCTAGGCGAGCAGGACGACTCGGTTAGCGCAAGAGAGAGACGAGACTCTGGTGTGGGAGCATCACTCACCCGGGCTAACAGGTAAGATGCTAAAAACAGACACAACAACACAAACATTTGTTATGCTGCAGGTCTGTTGACGTATTTTGAAACTATTTAATGGTAAATGGCATGTACTTTTTACCCATTTATAGTTACACTGAATGTTGTGGAACTTCTACGAACCAAATTAGTTTCTGTTATCACTTAAATTATAGCAAGTATAAACAGTTGTTTCTCCTCACCTTCAACTTCACGTTAATAAAGCAAAAAAAAAAATCAGCTTGTTACAAAAGAAAAATTATACAGCTGACCTCAAAGCTCTGATGTGGACAATCATACAGAAAGCTTAATTATAGCAATGATTATACATTTTATATTAGTATATTTGCACCAGACACATCAGTGATGTTCAGTATGGCAAACTCTGCCCCAGTAGTTCCTGGTCCACACTCAAGCAGGAACTAAAAAGGTTCCTGCCCTGGTTCCTCAAGTGGAAACATGCCTTTTGTAGTGCAGTAGTAGGTTCTGCTTGGAAGTGAGCTCAATGTTTTTGTCATATTCACTGTTAAATGGTGTGTGTGTGTGCGTGTGCGTGTGTGTGTTTCACAGGCCTCAGAAGCTGCGCTGGCCCAGTTTCCAGAACTCGCACCGGCCGAGTGTGTCGTCGTCTGCGCTGCAGCTTGACTGTCAGTCAGTACTGCAGATGAATCTGCTGCAGAAATACAGCCTGCTGAAACTCACAGCTCTGCTAGAGAAACACACACCCACCAACAAACACGGCTTCAGCTGGTGAGTCTCTCACACTCACACACATACACACACACACACACACACACAGGC